>NJDC01005053.1:92313-102695 GCA_002245475.1 Calephelis virginiensis
GCCACCAAATCGTAAAACAAATGACAAATGAATGAAATGTATACTCAATATCTTGGTAAAGAGTTCTATTTTCAAAATTTAAACTTATGTTTTTAATATAATGCTTTTAAGTTGCCAGTTCTAAAAACTTTCAGTTTGGCCCTCGTAGTTGCAGTGAGACAACTATTGGGAAAGATTTTAAAGATAAAGTGATATGATTAATTTTGGAAGCTATGAATATTATGTATATATGCTCCAACTAGTCCGAGTATGGATCCACCGTCTCTCGTGATTTCTATGTAAAATTCTTAATCAGAAATGCTAAATGGCATATTAGTTACACTGTTTACTGCATTTTTTTTAAATATCTCTGGACAAGTCACACCAATTGAATCTAACCCCAAAGTAAGCAAATTATATGCTTGTGTTATGGGTGTTAGTCAACGATTCTAATACATAGAAATACTTAATCGATACTAGAATAAATTTAATAGACACCCAGACCCGGAAATGCAGACATCTAAATGTTCATCACACAAATTGTTACTGCATTTAATGTCAATTGCTAAATAAATTTAGTATTTTCAATGTTTTGACATAATTCCAATAGTTTCTCTGTAAACCATTTAAGATTGTGCAAATATAAACAACTAGCTGTTGTTAAGTTATACATGTCATTCACTTTTATTTTAATTGATTTTCATCATTTTATTTCACTTGTAATGGCTGCATGAGAGTTTATACAGGTTTTGTTTTGGTTTGGCAGCTGAGAATGCCAAACTCAAACAGATAACCCTGCTGTTTTTGTTGTCGGTATCTATTTATTTCCATCAGACGCATACTGCTTGTTGGTCTTCTCAGAAACTAGATTAAAGAAATGTGAAATATGTGATGAATTCGAAACAACTAGATGCTTTAAGTAAGGTATTGCTGGCGTTTAAAAATTTCCACTGCTTACACGGATGACTTGTATAATTAGGTAGAAAAATAACTACACATGCGACAGATTTCATTAAAATCTCTTAATTCGATTTTGACCCAAAACAATGTATTAAATAGATAAATGTTGATATATAATTGTAGTTTTTTTCTTACACCCATGTCCCCGAAGACGTAGGCAGAGGCACAAACAGGGCACCGACGGCTAGCCGAAGACACTAAGTCCCACAATGTGATAGGTGGCAAACCAAAAGGTGTAAGTAGGTGGTGTTTTTTTTTTTAAATGAAATGAAATGAAAATTATTTATTTGCGGAATATGTGTGTTAAAAAGTTGTTATAAAGATATTTAAGAATACAACATATTCTACCACATTGTGGTTTGCAAATATTTAGTTAATTTTAAAAAGTTACATATTTCTATAAAAATGTACATTTAAATCAAAGCCCTTATTTACATGTTAATAAACATTTTATTTATTTATGAACATAAGTTTTATAATTTGTTATAAATTAATTTAAAGGTAGATTAATTTTTAGTCCTATCTACCGTACACTACACACTAAAAAAACACACACACACAAATAATCAAATCTTTCCTCTTTAACATTATAGTGTAGAGTGTAGACGATATACCTACAGCAGCTCCACTGACTTTTAAATTATAGTATAGGAAACCAATCACAACACAACGGCATTTTTAAATTAGAGTACAAGAAACTATCAAAATACCCAAAATTTCAACCCAATCATTTTAGCCACTTAGAAGTCATGTGAAATAGGTAAGTACGAAAGGATAATTTTTACTACCACCCCGTGCGAATGAAGCAATGTTCCGCAAATAGTAGCCTATGTTGATCAGGATTCAGGAATAATGTTGGCTTCCAATTGGAAAAGAATTTTCATTATTATTCAATACAATTGTGGAGTCTATTTCAAGCGACAATATTTCCAAAACATTACAACTTGGAAACCTCCAAGAAAATAGTTAACTCATTTTTGAAAAGACGGCAATGTGTCTTTGGAAACTCTAGTGACTCAGCTGTTCTTGGGCGGCGGAGATTGCTATCCATTTGCCACCTATTACATAAAAAAAATCATACGATGTCTCCTTAGGAGGAAAGGGGGTTAAAAAATAATTTAATGCATTTAAATTGTAAACTGCTTAAATTTGTTTGTAAACTATATAAAATAGTATTTTTTGAAATTTCTTGTTATTCCCGTTTGCTGTGAAAAAAAAATTGAATTTAAGCAAATACAAAAAGAGACGAAAACTGAACGCTGGATATCTGGAATCGAAATTATTTTATTCCGAAACATTGAAGATAGAGCACGAACCGGAGGTGAAGTAGAAACACTATTTATTTGGAGAGCACTAAAGTGTACCGGCTTATTTGTGAAGAATTTTCATTTCTGATATCTCAAGCTTCAAAATATTTCAAAAAAACTTTATATTGACCACATGTTGTTTTATGTTTTATGTGGAGAATAAATCGTCTGTCTCTTTACCGGCCTCGTTAGAGTTGAGTATAGGGTCATAAATCATTACCAAAAAGACCACTGTTAGAAAATGCTGGACAGCATCGTGGTCAGGCAAAGGTCCACCACTTTTTCTGCCGCCATATGGAGTGTCATGTTTTGGTCTAGAGTTGTTGTCTCTTACCATCACGAAAACCAAGTGTTTGTTTATTGCCGTACCTCATATAAAGTAAGTGAAGTCATGAGTAATAGTTATTATTTAACATATGTTTTTGTCGGTGGACAGCGTTCATATGTCATAATGTAAATACAATAAATTTAACTAATGCGTAAGATGATTATCTCGATAGTATAAAAAGGGGTGACCCGTAAGATAATTCCTCGTAAGTTACGAGAATATAACGGAGCGAGGTGACCGCGCACAGAAGCCGGGGCGTTACTTTTCTGTGTCTCGTACATTGCTGCGGAATGTCTTTTCTTATTTTTCCAACCGAGCGACGACGCCTCGCCGAGCCGCAGCAATCACAACGCCACAACGAGCCGAGGTTTAGTTACTCGAAAAACGGCCCTTGGTGTTAATAATAATTCACATTAATAATGTATTCTCTGGCTGAGAACCCACGATATTATCGACCAGTCTTGCCAAATAAAAAATATCAATAATACAAATGTTACAGAAGTTCATACAATAACCTAACAAAAACAGTATGTGTCTTTCTTTAATATTAGATAAATTTTAATGGTTATTTTAATTTATTACATTGAAAACAAAAATTAGGTACATAATATAACAAATCTCATACCAAGCTCTGGATGATATTTACTCCGAAACTACCATCGCTACCTACTACTACAGATAAATCACTATTTGCAATTTTGTATTTAAAATCTAAAATAGTTTGTAGTCTAACATTTTAACCAATTCAATCAGGAGAATCATGCGCAGTTTGACAACACAATTTTAGCCTTTGCTGTCTCTACAAGACTTTATTTGGTACCGTTAGAAAATCCGTTTTTTGGCTGCTAAAAATAAAAACGACGGTTGATGTTTTTGATATTTTGGAATAGTTAGGGCATAATTTTGCACGAATTGCTTTAATTATCAGTATGAAAGTACTATCATTTATGTGATAGAATACAATATTCATTTATTGCGCTATCGTACACAAACATGCGCCGTCTTTTTCACACAAGCGCCCTGCACCGTCTTACGAACTTTTCGATCTGACTATCTGACGATCTGACGCGAGTTGAGAAGTTTTTACCCATTCCAAAAAAGTGCGTAACGCCGCTAAAGAAGTTTTCTCTTCAAAAATAAAAAAAGCGAGAACTGTTAGGTGCGTGCATAGCAGCGATGTAAGCCGAAGCCACTGGAAAGTTCACTGATAGGAGGAGAAAGTATTAGCGCCGCGGGCGCAGACGCGGTAATGATCTGTGGCGCCATCTAGCGGCCTAACGGACCTCTTGATTGGATAATTCGTGTTTACACCTTCATTATAGTGATCCAGAATCAGAACGCTTACGGCCATTTTCTACTGTTTTTATGTTAATTGGTACAAAACAGTAGCAACATAGATTTTCTTCTTTTTATGTAGGTAATGGGTTAGCGAATAAGCACACGAGAATTTTTTTATGTTATAGATGCGTCGCTGTCCTGCGGACGGGATCTTAGGTCTATTGTGCAGGCCTACCGGCTACCCTACCCACTAAATCGGAGCATGACCATAATGGCGGCAGGAATAGTTAAGGTGGTGGATACATATCCGGCCAAGTTGCAGCACAGAACTCGACCACCAGCGAAATTCCAATTTACATTCTTCGTACTGCGACACACGAAAATAGATTTGGGCCCGGTCTTGTAAAGGTAATAATTAAATAAAATAAATAAATAAATGTTCTTGGACAATTTACCGGAAAATACAGATATCTAAATAGCTGCTCCCGTCGGGAATCGAACCCGAGTCTCACGATTGGTCTGTGTAGTTAGGCATGTATGCTAGCACACGACCAACGAAGTTAGGTTCTTGTTTTGTTAAAACAATTTTTATTGTTATCAGTAGCGAAAATAGATGCGGCGCGGTTTCCTTCTGTCCGGAATGCTAAGCTACATGTGCAAATCTTCTAGATATGGACCGTTCATTAAAAAAAATGTGGTTTTTCCAATTTCCTCATAAAAAAAAATGTTGCTCGGGATTGAATATGTGCCCGGTTGGCGATAGGCTTGCCACCTATCACTTTGTGGGATTTAGTGTCTTCGGCTAGTCATGGGTGCCTTGAGTGTGTCTCTGCATACTTTTTCCGGAATATGGGTGTGAAGATACGTATTCAAAATGTATGTTCTAGTGTAAATGGGTTTAATTATTAAAAAAAAATAGTTTTCTATGATATTTTTTAAGACTTTTATGCTGAGAAACGAGGCTAAATTCATAATAAACAGTGCAAAATTCGCAAAATGTTTAAGGTTAATGTTATTATGTGTAAATATGCCTCAGCCATTACTTAGCAAAAAAGCTCAATTTATTACTTTAATATTTGGTTGGCCTCTGTAGTCTAGCGGTCCGGCGTCGGAATTGTCTTCTGGTGGTATCGAGTGCAATTCCCGGGTCGGGCAACAAAAAAAATAAAATAGTGTGTATTTTAGATTTTCAATAAAATAACATTGCCCGGGATTGGATACGTGCCATGTCGCCATGTTGGGGCTGAGTGTTTTCTGCTAGTCGTGGGTATCCTGGTTGTGCCTTTGCCTACATCTCCGGGAATATGGGCATGAAGACATTCTTTAATTTTGTTGGCAGAGAGAGTTAGCTCACTTGTTTAATTCCACCAACTAACTGCGAGGCTCGGGTTTAATCTCCCACGGGGCAAACATTTACGAGTATATGATAGCCGGCGTTTTTATTTACGTTCTTCAACATGTTCTTAATGGTTATTTAATAACTTAAAAGTTGTTTGCTTAGAGAACATTTTAAATTTAGTCTGAAATCGCACTTTGAACAGTGGTCTTCATCTTATACATCCCAATTAAATATCTAGGACAACCCGTATATCTTTCAAATTATCACCTTTTAGCAAACGAAACATTATTTTCCGTTTGTCGACAATGTAAGGAATTGTAATCTATTTCGGTTTTGACTTATGTATTTTCTTGCGTTTCATCAGAAAAGTTTGTTTCAGTGCTAATGAGAATATATGGCCGCGTTGACGGGTTAATATCTTTACGTTATCGTAATGGTCCATGTTTCTTGGGCTTACATTTGTTTATGGACTTTAAAAGTTTATCCATAATTGAAATAAGTTTGAGGCATGATATTATGATATGATTATGAGCTTCATGACTTGGGGTTAAACTACAGCAGCAAGTTGTGGTGTTTGTTCCTAATGTCACCATAGATATTCATAGACCGTCTCGTTGGTTGAGATGGGTGGGTTAGCGTATGCGCCTATCTCCACCGACCAACCTCGTTGATCGGGTTTGATTCTACACAAACCTGCAACGGTCGAGAATCGTTTGTAGGAACTTGTATGATGAAATTTGAAGTATATATATTTGTATCCAGGTGTCTATTAAATTTATTCTTATATCTATTGAAATATTTCTATAAATAATTCTATTTGTTTATTTAGGGATTGCGCTTTGGGGTTCAAATTCAATTCATTTCAAAATTAAATTACTGTGATGGGATATATAATTATTACTTATTCATCTACCCGTGCTTTAGGTCATTCAACAGTCACAAAATTAGCCTGAACAAATTCAAACGGCCAACTACAATCTTTAATTAAACTCAAAACATGAAATTGGCAAAGTCAGTTCTCTAAAGCCGACTGGAAGCCAATCGCAAAAGATTGACAGAGCTCTGGTTGATCGTAATCCTTTATTTTTCCCAATGGAAAGGATGATTTTTTTTGCCAAGTCGATATTTACAAACACTATAATCTTTATGGACTACGAACAAACACTAGATTTGTGTCCAATCTATTCTTAACGCTACAGTGCCAACTCTCGCCGTTATCGTGTTCCATTTTTGCAAACACCATTAAAAATTCCACCATAAGTAATTCTAATTTTTATAAACTTTCCTTTTTAGGAGTAAACCTTCATTTCATCATATCATTCATAACATATCGTTCATCTTCGATTCTGATTGTTTCTTTAATAGAATAAGTTGATTTTGTATGAGAAGGTTCTACCGCCTTTCTATTACTGTAATGTCAGTGTTTAGCGCTATTGTGTTCCTTTCTAGATATATGATAGACGATAAACTTGCTAATTAAGTAGCATTACGGTTATGATTTTCCTATTTCTCTCTCATACAGTCTGTCGAGTTGTCTGCTTGGCCGCTTAAACTAAAAGAAATACAAAAGACAAGTAATTACTTAAGTAACAAACACCTTTTCATCTATAGGGTACTAAGATAAAACAAAAAATATTTTCTGCTTAAGATAATGCTCTCAGGTGACACATATTTTTGCAATGACAGGATAATTGTGCCAGTTTGATTTTAATAAATTCTCTACAAATAGCAGCATATGGAAAGGAAAGAACACTCCTTTAAGGGACAACGTGAATCAAAAGTGATAATCAGAAGTATATTATGTATTCTTTATGATTCCTTTATTCGTCTATGTGCTTTTTATTACCTACTCGTTGAAATACACTTAAACTACTTTTTTGTAGAATAAAATTACCCTAATAAAATTACCGTTAATCGGCATGTCTAATTTTTTTTATTATCAAATGTATTATTGACCTTTGTTGCCAAAGTAAAAACTAATAATTGGCGATATTTATAGTGGCAAACTAAGATGTCTTCGATGTCATTGAGATATGGACACTCTAGCTTGAACCAACCACTTTTTTTGCACTTAGCTAGACGTCGCATACTGTTTCTGTTGTTTTTCGATTAAGTGATCCTTGTTTTATGTATAAATTAAATGTAGCGTCATGAACTTTTATTTGAATTAAATTGCTCAAATCCAGTAATGTTTTGAGTTTCTTTTATAAATTATACAAAGTGACATAATCCCAAAGCAAGCAAAGTATATACTTATCGATCGATCGAATTAAGAGAACGTGTGTTTTGTAGACTGAATTACATATTTTTTTACCTTTAGTAGAATAGGGGAGAGCACCGAAGTAAAGAAAGGGGAGAAGAGAAAGCAATAGAGGGGGATGATAAATATCTCATACAACAACAATTCGTACAATTTTAAGTTTTCATAACAATATTTTTTTGCGTTTTTTTATCAATTTTAATCTATACATTAAAGACATACCTAAAACAATATCTATATCATAGTTACAAGAAATAGCGAAGTCGCTTTTATATCTAGCTGAACTAGAACATAAAAAAATAACTATCGGTACCCTGAGAAACCTAGACTGATATTCCACTATCAAATCCGTGGGTGTTGAAGAGTCTCCGGCATGTTTTTCCCCGTGTTGGTCCGGGCTCCTTTGTAGAATAGACCATCTGCCTTCCTTGCCAGGCAGCTCGTAAAAGGCGAGCATAGGCTTATCGTCACTAACACCGTGACATCTGACTAGATGTTAGAGTTTAGTAGCGACTCGCCCGGATTGGTACCACCGCCTTACCTATTCCTGCCGCCATAACGTCATAACGTGTTCCGGTTCGGAGGGTAAGGTAGCCGTTAAACTTACTTTTGCACGAGGCCTAACATCCCAGCGTCAGGTTGGCAACGCACAATTACCACATTTGGTGTCTCTAGGTGGCGTGAATTTCTTAACACCAGGAAATCCGTCTGCTTGTTTGCCTTCCAATGTCCTAAAAAAAATTTTTGTATAAAAATTGTAATAAATGTGGAGGAACCTAGGTAGGTCTGCAATGATTCTTTTTGACATTTGGCATCCGATACTCTCTGCCTTAAGGGACTCTGGCGTGAAGATATATATGTATGTGTACACACGTGAGCTAAATTTAAACTTAAGATGTCATACCGAAACTTTTATTGCAATTTGCGACGACCGTCACGAGAGTCGACGACGTAAAATGGTTGTCGACTTAGGTTTCAGCTCCTGATGATGTTGTTCTATGGACATAATATTTACTGAGACAACCGCCACCAATATACCTAACTATACAGCCGTGTGACGACTTTCTGACAGAAGTGAACAAAATTATTATATTTTATATAATGTGATCGTAAAAATAATCTTTCAAAACAAATCTCAATAAAGCTTCAATTCAAAATTTGCATTGAAACCCGGCGTGAATTGAGATAGCGCAGTGCATCCCGTTCGCAGCTTTCACTAATACCCAGGATATAACCACAAGGCTACGGTATATAAACCCATTTTACAGTACACATGGTAAGCCAGGCATCAATATTACATTCAAAGCCTTTAAAAGGCAACGCGACTGTAAAATTAGTTGCCTATTCAATCGCTGGGGTCGAGATTTTGATATATTCCACTTAGAGCGTTTATAAATATTATTTCTCACTTGACTAGGTACATGAATATAATAGTATTTTATTTTTAGACTAGTGAATTTTGAAATCGTAAAAGTTGCATAAATACACACAAGTTATATTAGAAAACTACTGGGATACGTCAGAGGATGAAACTTTTTTACATTTTATACCAGTGACCAAACAGTTGGCTATCGCAGTAGTTAAAGACAACCAGTTCATCGCTATATTACTACAACTTTCCCTCTCTCTTTTTCACCTAATATGACAATCTTGACTGTCGATTCAGAGATGGCAGGATGAGTCAGGAGGAGACACTAAGCTGGTCTATTTATTGCGCATCACTTGACCACCTTGTAATAGTAGCGCTCTCAGTAAAATCAAAACACTAAAAATGTAGGAACATTAAGAGAAGCTGTGTAAGTTTGAATCAGAATGTTAACGCATGCTTGTATATACCAGACCCATACAAACAAACACAAAACAAAGAGCACCCATACTTTGCACACAGGTGACCTCTTGCTATTTTATTAATTGTTCCGGTAGGATTAGACTACTAAAAATATTTGCTTGTTATATATTTCTTGTAAATTACTCAATCAATATTAAATTTAAACAAATTACTAACAATTGCTATGAATAATGTCTGAGATTAACGGAATATTATTGTATTGTAATGGGATAAGATATGTGATTAGACCAAAGTGGAACGAATCACAGAGTTATATTTGAACCAGTTTACTTTGTGCTGTAATTCATATTCGATATAATAAAGTGGAGATTACCCTAGAACGCGGCTTCTTATTGGCTATCAACTCTCACGCTACCATTTCCACACAAATATAAATCTTCCATATTACTTTATATTACGTGTCACCCTGCTGTGCTACTTTTGATTAGTTTGAAATAATTTTTTATATCGTTAGTGACATACAATATTCATTAAACATCACTTTTGTGAATCACAATAGATCTCGAAATTATCAAGTGACAGTTCCACAGTTGCATTTTGTTAAACGCTAGCTCACCGCACCATTTCCTCAGGTTTTATTATATTAGGCAACTTATGTCTATGTTTTGTGATTGATTATTTTCCACTGAAAGCGTTTGGTAAATGATAATAAAAGTAACTACGTTAATAAAAACCGACTTCAAAAATAAAAAGTAAAAACTCATAAAGATTTAATATTAATTGTATACTACCAATTATTTACATGTGCCGTTTTGTAATAGGTTTGAAGTCGGTGACAAGCCTTAAAGATAAAACTTTAGATTTCTTGTTAAAGAGTATGTAAATTCTTTGCTTTAGATTATACTATTAGACCAAACTAACAAACACAATGACAGCACTCACATAATTAAGACTGTATTAATTTCGTAACGGATTTTTTTATTTACTATTATTCGATTCTTCCAATAAAACAAACCTTGCTAATGTAACCAAATACATTTACTGCTTCAAAAATAAACAACGACTGCGGACTACTGCCAATAATGTAATATTTGTATAATCTTATCAGTCAACATCTAAACTTCTTGTACAGGTTATCATAA
>NJDC01005053.1:111400-122826 GCA_002245475.1 Calephelis virginiensis
CACGCACGCACGCACGCACGCACGCACGCACGCACGCACGCATGCACGCACTTGTATATATATAGTTCCTATAGAAATATATACTTTTCAAAAAGTGAATAACATTTTCTAAAATGTAATAAAGAATTTTAAGCTATTGGCGACCTAAATTATTTATTTAAAAGATTTCTTAAATTTGTGTCAATCTTAACATTCGAAAGGCACGTAAACACGCGGCCTGGAAAACAGTTTATGACTTAACTGTCGCACCGAAACATCGAGGGTCGTAAACTAAACTTAAACAGTTAAATTTAACCCTCGAAGGTTGGTCGTCTTCCAACCAGGATGACATTGTTTGCAGTAGATGTGTATTAACCAATTTGGGACTAACTTGAAAATCGAAAACATACGTCAGAGCACCGACATTATTCCACATTTTGCAAAAACGTTTAATGTTAAGGATTAAAGAAACACTTGACGGTAATGTAGCGTATCGCACGTTATGTCTCTTTCAAAACATAGGTACCGATATAGGTACCATAGGTACCAAGTACAAAAACAATCTGTGAAATAAAATTACACAAAGTTTTGGTCTTAGATTCAGCTATCTGTATGTTATGTGTTTGTATCTATATTCTGAAGTCTATGTCTTGGTTCTGTCAGAGGACCCACATCTCTGACAAGTCATAAATGCTAAAATGTGTGTGGATAGGCTATAAGTACCACATCATTTTTATACTTTTTCGTTTTTAATTATTCCATTAAACAAGTTACATTTGTAATTGACGTAATAAATAATATTATAAGTAAGTAAGTAACTTCACGCCCATATCCCAGAAGAGGTTTGCAAGGGAACCACTAGGGCACCCACAACTAGCCGAAGACATAACAATGTGATATATCGCAAGTCTATCACCAACCGGGCACATATTCAATCCCGAGCAACATTTTTTTATTATAAAATTGGAAAAACAAATTTTCTTTTTGTTGCCCGACCCGGGAATCGAACCCGAACCTCATGTAGTCAAGTCTAACACTTGGACCGCTAGACCACAGACGCGATAAATAATTGTCATATAGAAAAGACATAAGCGCACTAAGTAGTCACACCAACTACGCACAAGCTACGCATCTTAATCATGACAGAAACTAATAAAATCATAATGTCTTATTTAAACTGATTTATGACATAAACTTGGATCTCTGTGTCAGTATGTTTTGACAAAGTAATAAAATTTACTTAATACAATTGTGTCAATAATAAATGTGGGGGTAAAACTTAAACAATGTTGATCTTAACCACTCCAGAAACAGTTGTATTCACTTGAAAATGGATGTAACATGTTCATCAAACTTAGGAGAGTAACCTCAATTTTTCTCGTCATTTCTCAAATCTTGGTAACAGTATGAACTATTAAAGTAATTAAGTAACAGTAAAATTGCAGAGAAAAATCGATTTTAATAAACATTTCGTACAATTTCCCAAACATTGAGTATTTTCCTACATTTACCTAGGATTGTTATTTACATATGGGGCTATTTCGACCCATTTTGAACATGGAAAAAAATTAAATCGATTCAGAAAGGGCGAAGAAATTAATTAAGAAAAAAAAGTTTTATATAAGTGATCACGTGTTTGTTATATGGTAGGTATTGGGATACAAAAAACTAGATAAATAAGTATCTGAAAATGTTGCAGAACACATTTCAAGCATTTTTATTGTTTTTGTCCGCCTATATGTATTACGACCGATCTTAAATGAAATTTGGCTAGATATAGAAGATAGGTATAGTTAATAGGCTTCGTTTTATTTATCATTCGTCGTCATTATGATTCGTCAAAGAGGGGTGAAAGTCAAAATGTAATTTTGACAATAACTCATTAACTCGTAGTTCGATTTAACATTCATTCTTTTGTATTGCAGTATGTACTTTGCAGATTTTCTCATATTTTTTTTCAAGTCACAAGCTTTCTAGTTTAGAAATTACAGATATAACAACAATCTCACTCTAACTTACTTAATATCCGGTTTGTTGAGCAACATTTGAACGTACAAGACGTCTTAAATATGTATCCATACTTTCAAGCCAAGTCCCCTATAGAGCAAGCTGAGAGTATCGAGTGTTAAGTAAATGAAGTTCGCTAGGTCAACTCGTTTACTAATACAAATATTTTTTATTGTATATCAACAACATACATCAAATCTTACAAAATGTTAGTTTGCAACCGGTGGTCTTATCACAAAAATGCGATTTCTCACAGACAATCAATATATAAAATAATAATTATTTATTAAGTAACTGAAGATTCTCTAGAGGTGTAGTTACAGTTATTAACGTGAAAGTTGAATAGTAGTCAGAAAAAGACAAGACTCTGCAAGATGGAGTTCTTTTTACTAATTTTTAAACAAAATTGTGTTTATTTAGAATTGGTAGCGGTAAATTAAATTAACACTCTGACTCGGAAATGCAGACGTCTATATTCTTTACGTAAAAGTTTCCTTTTTTGTCTGCCATGGAAAGTAAAACAAAGTAAGTGGTCAGAAGCACAAGACATCTTTACATACCAAATACTTTATGTTACGTTGATCTTAAATCTTGAAAGATATTGTAGTTTTCATGTATTCTCCAGGAAATAAATCAACCCACAACACGGCAACGTATAGGCAAGTATATTAGGTAATGTTTTTAACTGTAGTAGCAGCTTCAAGATTTAAAGAGAGTAATAAAAAATCTAACTCTACTTTGCGGTTTTAGAATAAGGGCGTAGTAAAATCTTAAAATAAATTTATTTCAAATAATTTAAATAAGAGCAAAATAATATTAATCTCGGCTTTAAAATCCGGCGGGCGGTATATTCTACGAGCAGTTAGCAGCGATTATCGGGACAGTTAAGATAGATTTATTTTGACAATAAAAGTAAACACCAGTGCTCTTCACGGTGCGCCATTAGTGAGAGGGATTCCCTTAGGTGTGTGGGACAAGGTATAAGCGAAAAATGTTGGCCAAACATGATTTTTGAGTGCTAAAATCTGTTATGAAATCCAAAGTATCAAATAAATAATTCAAAGTTGATCTAGTCGAAGTTTAGAATCAGTTGTAAGCCTACTTTTTTATAAATAAGGCTAGTTCATTTTTTTATGTTAATTATAGGCAAACAAGAAGACGGATTTTCTGCTGGTAAGAAATTCACGCCACCTAGAGACACCAAAGAAAGCATGGTGCGTTGCCAACCTGAGGTAGGGATGTTAGGTCTCGAGCAAAAGTAAGTTTACCGGCTAACTTACCCTCCAAACCAGAACATGTCAACGGCAAGCATTGGACGTTATGGTGGCAGGAACAGGTAGGGCGGTTGTACCAATCCGGGCGAGTCGATGCGAAACTCTACCACCTAGTACGGTGTTGGTAACGATAAGCCTATGCTCGCCTATTACGAGCTGTGCCTGACAGGAAGGCAGATGGCCTATTCTGCAAAGGAGCCCCGAACAAAACACAGCCCGGCAAAAGTTCAAGTTAGTTCAAAATAAGCTGAAATGATTGAAATTACAAATCTATGGAAATTACAGAAATATCATCTCCTAAATTACGCATTGAAATGCTTTGTTTGTATATAATTATTTACTGTTATTTGATCTTAAGATTAATATAAAAGTGTCTGACAAGTTTACCAGTGCTAAACACTGAACCTCTACGTTGTATTAAGGGGATAATCTGTATGGCAAAAGCTTATTTTCATATCTCCTTTTGAAGTTGAGCAATGTACCCAAAGGTTTGCAAGTACAAAAAACAGTGGTGCTAAAACCACTATTTGTAAATTTCTTATGTGTTTTCTTTGTTCTAGAATTTATACTGTAGAGGGTAGGTAGGTGTAAAATATTAATAAAACAGAACCCCAGAAACAATCATTGTAACAGGAACGCTGCTGAATCCAAAACTCGTATAGAATTCTTGACTATTTGTCGGCTTATCTGCTTGTTGGTGCGTCATACAAAAGATGTTGTAGTAACTTTAAACAAAATTTAAGATTCGGGTTTAGTTTAAGCTAAACCTGAATCTTAAAATTAATCTAACTTTTGGAGACAAAAAGGTTCCTACAAAATAAATCCGTATTTTGCTTATTACCGCTTGGGAGAAACCTCGGGCGTGGGATAGTTCTAAGATTGTACTAAAAACGCTCGTTACTTGGAAACATATAAATCAATAAATTATTTCAATTATGATGAAATAAAATACATCAGAAACCCTTAGGTACTTGATAAGCGCTGTTAGTTTATGACTTAAAAAACAATTGTATTAGTTGATGGCAGGGTCAGAGGTTTGGAAGAAATGTTTTCAACTTACGCCTCGACTCGAATGGTTTGATTGTCAGAAGAAAATGGAATGGACCGGAAACTCAAAAGAAAAGGAAGAAATTTGGGCCGGAGGATAATTTCTTAAGGATAAACCCCCGCTGGATAACTTATAATGGAATTCCGACAAAACAAGGTAAGTCCTTTAATGTGCTCATTTAAGTTTCTATATAAATTCTACTTTCGTAAATAAACGTGCGGCGGGCGTGGAATAATTTGGGACATTTGTTTTGTCACTAACTTATCCCGAGATCCTAACAGCCAAACCTTAACCATTTTGAAAAAAATCTGAAGGCTTCAAAGCTTATGTCTCTAACATAGTTTTAATGATCGAGCTTATATAAATATTATGATATTGGATTTGACAGATTCATGTATCAAAGTTAAATTAAAATTAAAACACATAGTAAACTTTGATGATTTAATAAAACGTGTTTTCTTTTATGTATTTACGCTTCATGTATACTCAAACTCATATTTGCAATATTATATGTATAATATGTAAAAATCTCATTTACATTGGCGCGCTTATTTTCGTGTGTGTGTGCGTGTGTGTGTGTGTGTGTGTGTGTGTGTGAGAGAGAGAGAGAGAGAGAGAGAGAGAGAGAGAGAGAGAGAGAGAGAACGAAACCTGTAAGTTTAGTGATGAATTTCAATAAAAGTTTACATCCTTGTTCTTACAGCGTAGGTAAAGTAACCTAAAATAAGATGATCACCTAATTTTTCATGTGCCTAGTTATTCTGGTTGTAACAATACTGCCTACCTCGTAAAAGAAGATATGTACATACATACATTGTTACATAACAATACTGCAACGAATTAATTATCTAATTGGTTCCTTGCCTCTTCCCATTCCTTTAACGTAAGTGCCATCATTGTCATTTTCCGATTTACAATTCAAGCCACAATTTGGTAACGCTTCGTTAAAATTTTTATTATATAGAAGCGACGTGCATTTTCACTATTAGTCAAGAATTTGGCCTGTTTTCTTTTAAGTATGTATGCAAACTTAGCATTACCCTCCAAGCATGGTAAAAAATATGTTACAATGCGTGTAATAGGTTGATCAGTTCAGGAAAATTATTGCGAAAGGTGACAGAACAAAAATTTTTGGAGTGTTATTGTAGTGCTTGTGTTATTTAATAATTCTACACAATAACATATAGGGTCCTACAGCATATTACATAAATTCAATGTCCACAATCTCATGTGATGAATAACTCTTACGATTTTCATTGGTCGCTATAAATTAGAATGGAGAAAATTCAGTGCGCGACGGCAAAGGCTAGTCGTAAAACAGTTGGATTAGAGGGTGGACACACTTTCATGGGGGTGGCCATGAGATTTACGGTGTTGTAAATGCAGAATGACGCTTTTGTCTTCACCGATTTTTTTTGTAGAATCGCAAAACAAATAAACGGATTCTCTGATGGTAAAAAATACACATCACAGACAAACACAACAACTGTTTTCTTATATAATAGTAAGATGTCAATTCTAAAAAAATAATGTTACATTAATAACAACTTCTTAAACACATTTAATGTACTTTACAAAATATGATAATAACATACTTTTCTACATTAATTGTTGAAGTTTAACTCAAACAAATCGTCGTTACGAGGATTAATAAAATTTACACTTTAAAAAATACTTATATTTAATTAAATTTCATATTTATACTTTACAATACTTAAAATAAAATATTTCATCAAAAAACATACAAAATTAACGCTAACAATATACTTTTGATTTTATTATTTAAATTTAGCTATCAAAAAACATGGACAGGGAACTTTTTTTTTTGCTATTTATAAATAAAATCATTATTTTCGAAGCTTATTATAATACCTAACAAACAAAACCAAACCAAAAAACATTTTGTTTGTCGAACACGATTCGGGACAGATAATTAATAATAACTTCTTGTTGATTCCTGTTAACATGAATTTTGTTTAATTCGTATATGTCAGGATTTCTTTTCACAAATAAGCTGATTTCTTACATTGTTATTTTTCTATTTGGTTTTGTATAGCTTGATTTATTGCTAGTTTGAAATGTCATCAAAGTAGTTTTGTTGATACACGCTTTTTTTTAAGTTAACACTTGTACTTATCCACAATATGCTTTATTTAAAACTTTTTGTTACTTTCTAGCCAACTGGTTTCACCTTTTACAGCATCATCAGGGCTTCGAAACTAAAGATAAAAAAGACTGTTTCTATTTATTTTAATAATTAATGTTTAGATAGATGTTCACAGTTAATTTTATTTTCATATTTTTTTCTAATTTATGTCTTATATTAAATTAATTTATTTATATTTTGAAATAATTTAATTTCTTTGTTATTTGTATTTTTTTGACAATTTGACTATGGCATCCTCATGTATCGATATTCTGACATTTTATATCGCTTGACATCATTTATATTTTTCAATTTATTTTTTCTAAATTGTTTTTTTCTATAAGTCGACATATGATTTTATTTAATTTCTTATACAATGACATTTTTCAAACTAACTGTAATCCCTATTTTTGGGGAAAAAGTCTTGATGTGGTATAACTTTGTTGTGGTTTGTTTACTGTTAACATTTTTATATGTGGGTACCGTCAGTAACATCCAACCAAATAAGTATTGAACGTGCAATTGAAACAGTATTTTTTAACTTTAGTTTCGAAGCCCTGATGATGCTATTAAAGCTGAAACCAGTTCAGAATCAGAAAAATCTTTATTCACTTGAACCATACAAGTGGTATTTGTGCGCGTCGACATTTTTTTAAAACTACCACCGGATCGGAATCGCGGCCACACACTGAGAAGAAACTCAGCGGGCTTTTTTTTTCAATAATAATAATAACAATATAAATTAGATTAAAAATATAAATTACAATCTTACTTTAACTTAAATAAAAGGTACAACAAATCATATTACAAATTTTAGTGGGAGATTGAAAACTCTATCCCCAAGCATGTTCATCTTCCAAATACTCTGAGACCGTATAATAGCCTTTTTGACATAGTTTTGCTTTTATACATTTTTTAAACTTATTTAAAGGTAGATCTCTAATACTAATGGGCAACTTATTGTAGAAACATACACATTGACCCAAAAAGGATTTACTAATTTTATGGAGACGAGTTTTGTATACGGCTGGATTATTTTTATTCCTCGTATTAATGTCGTGAACATCACATTTTTTTATAAACATACATAGATTTTTTTTAACGTACATTAAATTCTCATAAATGTATTGAGAACTGGCTAGAAAGTTGGCTAGAAAGTAACAAAAAGTGTTAATTAAAGTATACAAGTACAAGTATAAGTACAAGTGTTAACTAAAAAAAAACGTGTGTATACAATGGAATTCCACCAAGTGCCAACGATACCAAGTATAGATTCTAGTTTTATTGAGATTAAATTTCGAGGTATCGTAGCAAACTATTTTTTTATGTAAGTTACTTCGATAAGCTATTTAATCTACATTACGATCTAGATCTGAGTAATTTTTTCACTTAATCTACGAAGTTATTCTATAAGTAAGTCCATTAACTTTTACTTAAAATAAGTCACACCTTTACTATAAACTTTAATCACTATCTCTTCTTTTTGGCACTAGGTACACTACACTACACTTCTAACGGCTTGGTAATTTTTAGCCTTCTTACGATACCTATGTTTTCGAGGAGCTGGATTGCCTTAATACTAACAGGATGATACAGTATATGCTGGTGAACTTCAGCGCTTTTTTTAACTATTTCACTGACGATCCCCATCTGAAAGTCTCGTTGGAGATCATTGTTTCTCACATACCAGGGCGCCTGCGCAATGTCCCCAAGTACTTTATTTTGGAATCGTTGGATACAAAGTCAATTGCTTTTTTGTACAACGCCTTAATTGGATACCGTAAGTACATAATATTGGTCATATAACTTGCTTATATAGTAATAGTTTACTTTTAACAGATAATTCAGATTGTCCGCCAATAAGCCAATTCATATTTTTATATCTTATGATTAACTAACTCTTCCCGTTTCTTTTCTACATGAGCTTTCTAGGGAACTTTTGTATCGAGTGTCATGCTAAGAAAATTAGTTGTCTCGGAGTATGGCACTTTGTTTTCATTAATATAAGTACGTCTTAAGTATTAATTAAGTATGTCTTTCAATTCTCATTCGCAAAATTGATATGAGTAGACTTAGTTTCACTCAATTTTATACGTCACTGTTTCGTTTATGAGAGTACCTTATTTAGAGCTGTTTAAGTTTTTTCTGTTGCTTATTCTTGCATTCTTCCGATGGCCATTATAGCCAATCGATGATCTGGGATTAACTGTCTTTCATTTGAAATTGATACTAACTTTTTATTTTTTTTTTCAAATAGCTTAGACATCACTGGTAACTTCTTGAGGAGGTTTGCCGGGCTTGTGAACCATAATAACTTCTGCCACTTTCCACAAACTAGATTCATATTTTAAACTAAATGATGTTTTAATCAACGTTGTGAGTTTTACTATTTCTTTCCTGGGAAAATAAAACATTTTTCTTTATGATACTTACACTTGTCTTCTTTTGGTTAATTGAGTTTTATTTGACAATCAAGTGGTTCATTTATATCGTCAAGAGAGTTTTCTTTCCCTACGTATGGTGCAAAATATTTATGAGATGATCGCCAAACATTTTTGCCTTTTGTATGTCAATTATAGCCTTAAAATTATGATATAGTTTAATATGTATCTACTTTCTGCTTCAAAGTTTTCGTATTTTTCACACTTGATTATAAGCCTAGGTAGTAATTCTGCGTAGCACAGGGATATGAGCATATACATATTTTTTTATTATTATTACCGTATTGCCATCAGTGAACATAACACATTTTTGTAAATTGGTTTTGGCAGATCGTTTATGCAAATAAGGAAACCAAAAGATTTAAACTCTTCCTTTATATACGCCTGACTTGCTAATGCGATTGTATGTCTGCAATTTGTGAATTAAGATACTATAAGTCACGTAATCAAATGTGTTAGTCATATCGAGCAAAATAGATACTGGAAAATGCTTTCAATTTATACTGCCGCTAGTTATTTTGACAAGACTGAAACACGCTGCTTGTGTTGATTTTCTTTTTTTGTACCCGAATCGACAATTCGTCAAAAGACTGAATTATTTTAAAAAAAAAGTTTAACCTGTTTCGCATAGCTTTTTTATAATATTAGATGTTACTAGAATGAGAGTGATCGGCCTGTAGTTATTTATATCTTCTTTATCAGCTTTTGTTGAAGCGGATGGATAATTGAAGTTTTAATTTTTTTCTGAAAGAAAAGGTTTTTACCCTCTTCCAAAGAAAGATTGTTTACGTGAATTAAAGGTTTTGCAATAAATAAATAAATTAATAGTTTATGGGGAAAATGATTAATGTGCTTTTTATACTGACTTTTTAAATGCTTGGATAATTTTTTTATCTATGGTTTTCTTGCACCAAAAGCAAGATTTTTCCCTTTTAGACCTACATTTTAATTAAGAAGTGATTTTAATTGCATTTCCTAGTGTTGTAGTTTTTGTTATAACTCGTTAATCGCAGACGTTTCTAAAATTAGCGATGACGGTTAATAAAGCAAACTCTGGACACTTTTCGAGTATTTTCATGAACCAAACGATTGCTGTGAAACGTTGTGTGTATAGCACAAGAATCAAATTTCCTACAGAAATAGATATACCCAGCCTCTTCCTTGTTCGATTACTTATATATCCAAATGATTAATTTTAACAATTAACTTCCAAAAAGGATTCTGTATACAACCTTAATAGTTTCAGATTTTACTGTCAGATGTCACTATAACTAGGTTAGGTCCTACAATTTGAAAAGTTTTTTCTCGGAATCGAATGTTTTCCTCTAAAAATTTGTAACACTTTAAAGTGTGTTTGACAAATGATTGATACTGATAAACATGTTGCGAGGATATATAAAAATTAAGTAGATAAGTCAGACCTCCTTTGAAGGCGATCCGAGCTTAAACCTTGAAGAGTTTCGATAACAAATACTAAACCCAAGTTGAATTTATTTTTTATTATTCAGTTTCTGCTTTGTAGTCACAATAGAAATAAACATAAAAATAATTTAGGAATAAAAAATTGTGATTTACGGGACGCGGACAGACGGATGTTCAATTTAGAAGGATTTTGTGTAACGCCTTCCAGCTACGGATCCCTTAAAAGAGGAAAGTAGGCAAAGATCAAAGTAACTGGCATATTTCCACACGAAAAAAATATATCTGACAACCTAATACCACAAGGTATCAGAGTAACAAAATGTTATTTAATCTTAAGATCAAAGAGTCGAACCTACTTTGTAGGTTTATGAATGTGTGAATACCGAAATGGGTACTTATAAAGCAATGTCTAATTTTATTTGATAAAAATTGTAAATGTTAAGAATAAGAAAACAGTAAAAAAATATTACTAAGTAATACTACTAGCTACATTTTAGGTCTACGTTTATTTATTTATTGTCATCTTGTTAATAACTTGACATTATGATTTCCAAAATCTATACATTATGTAAAAATCGTAACATTGATTTTAATTGTAATTTTATAACTCAAGAACGGGCTCACCTATGCAAACCAAATGTTTAGGCTTTGTTCTGACTATTTAGTAGATGGTATATGTGAAGTTTGCATAAAATCAGTCCAGCGGTTCTTCATTTATCACATTTTTTGTAACAAATAAATTCAATAAATGGCGGATCATTTTCTTAATAGGTATATTTCAGTCAAATTTAAACTTTTTTCAGATGATAACATAGTCCCCGCTGTCAAATTGAAACGTTTTTCAGTTATTTTTTTCTTTTGTTGTGTTATGTCATTCGTACGGTCATATACGTAGCGAGCACGTGCCGGGCCGCTAGTATTTTATAATAATACCTATATCTACGCGTAAAGTTTTTTATTTCTGGTATCGCTTGTGGTAATGATTTAACCCTTGCTCAAGTAAAGCAAGCCAACAACCTATTTGTAGATAGGGTTTGCAGTTTTTAATTGTCAATCTGTCTTTGTGGAAACGGATCATGGAAATAGTTCAATCAGCGTAAACTTAAGTT
>NJDC01005053.1:155498-170492 GCA_002245475.1 Calephelis virginiensis
TTTGACGTGTCTATGTGTATGTTTGCGTGTGTGCCTATCTTTTTATGTCAAAAGAAAGCAAACCAGCACACGGCTTCCCCGAAAATAAGAGATGCGCAGCTTAAATGCGACATAGATGGTGTAGATGCATTGCTGTCCTCTGCAAGCCTAACGGCTACCCTTCCCTCCGGATATGAAAATGACTTTGTCATTATAGTGGCAGGTATAGGAAAGGCAGTGGGTCCCTACCCAAGTTGCTCCACAGCACTCTATCACCAGTACTCTTGTTGGTAATGACCCGTTTCGCTTTCACTCGCCTCTTTCGAGCCGACAAGCAGAACGGCATATCCCATTATTCTGCACAGGAGATTCATGATAAAGAACCAGGGCTACCAAGGTGAGGATCTGTGGCAGCATAGCTCCTAATCGAATTGACCGATTTGAATGTTATTTTCTTTTTAAAATATGATTCGTTGCTATAGTTGTATAGGAAAGTTATTGTTGGCGGTTATTTGTTACAGTAGAAGACGAAAAAAAAATATGCGGATTTCCTGAAAGTAAGAAAAAATATTATATACACTTAATATATTTATGAATCTGAAGCAGGATTCTCAAACCTCTTGCGTAATTTTTATATTAGTTTGAGTGTGTTTCTGTCATTTTAAGATGACAAATGAACTGACCGTCATGTCTCCGTAGTGTTAGGTAAAAAAGCATTTGACCTACATTCTTCAAAGTAGCCTGGGACCAACATTGAAAAAAACCTGTGCTTGCTTGTCCACTACTGCAAACTACGCTTTGTCGTCATTATAAATATGCGCTTAGAATAAGAATGAGTCTTTCTGTTACTACGCATTATACGCATAAGTCTTATCTTTAAATAGAGCTTTTATTTCTTATAATTACGCCTCGTTATTATAATACGAATGGATCTTCCTGGTTTTAATGGCTACATACTACTAGTCGGTGTATGTCATAGCTTATAAACTCAGATTTGTAAACAGACAGCGATAACATCAAAAGATGCTATAATAATAAAATAAAGTGTAATTGCTCTATTTGTAGCGCGACTTGTGTTTGTTTACTGGAAGAGACATCTAGTATTTGGTATTTTACGTGCTTGCACGTGAATGTTATATGTTTTTTACCATATCAGGACCGAAAATGCAGGTGACTCTCCTGGTGGTAAAAGACGATCGTTGTCTAAAGACATCACATATGTTACTGGTGCGTACTACAGTTTGCGCTCGGGTGAACGACTGTACATCATTATGTGCTTCGGCTATATTCATCAAGCTTCGGAAACCCGAAGTTATTTTAAAATATACATAATATAGAGCTATTATTACATAATTAATCATTTCTTTTAAATTTAGATCTGTTCGTCCCATTTGAAAATAAAAGTATAAAGTATAAAAAGAGTAAAAAGTGTAAAAACGAAGCGCATAATTTATATACCCGGGGAGACCAAGGCTGACATTTTACGATCAGATCAATGGGATATTATCCGAGGGTGGTGTCAAGAGTCTCCGAAACCGGCGTGTTTGTATGAAAAGGGTTATGAATGTGAAGGAAGCAAGACAGGTTTGTCAGGATCGTGAGGTCTGGCTCTCGATACTCTCTGCCTACCCCGTAAGGGACTTGGCGTGAAGATATGTATGTATGTATGTATAATTTATATAGTAGTACTTTAAGTATTAGCGCTTTGCGCGAACATTTAATTGGGTGTTGAAATATGCAAGTGTATATGTGTATTTATGAAACAAATTTTATTAAATCATGTAAACCAATAACACTTCGAAGGATT
Organism: Calephelis virginiensis; assembly: GCA_002245475.1. Classification (NCBI taxonomy): domain Eukaryota; kingdom Metazoa; phylum Arthropoda; class Insecta; order Lepidoptera; family Riodinidae; genus Calephelis; species Calephelis virginiensis. The sequence continues at coordinate 157,285 of NJDC01005053.1, forward strand.
TATGTGATTGATGTATTGTTAGATTCAACTTATCAACACAGTTTTTTAGATATATTTTATTTTAACAAACACCATTATGTTCTTACACTGCTGTTTTTTCACAATTATTTTCTTACCAAGAATTGATACCACAAAACAATGTTGCACTTAAAGTAGGTAAGGATTGATGAATATATTAAAATAACAATCAAACAAATTTTATTTATAGTAGGTATATATTAACATAACAAACTACTGTTTTGTTAGAGTTTGTTGTTGAGTCAAACTATAATCTCACGGGTACTAAACCTTAAAATAATATTTACCACATCCAGAATATCTAAATCCGTAATATTTTAACATTATGAGCGATATAAAGTCGAGATGAAGTCGGAATTAAATCTCTCAAGGCTGACGGGTGCACTCACGAAATATACATCATACGATATATTATACATGTTACAGAAATGTGTGAAAATTAGGGATTATACACATTTCCTGAGAAATAGAATATATTCGTATTCCCGAAGAGGTACAACCAGAGTAACTATAACTACCCGATTAGGATTAAATAACCTACACCCATGGAAATAAATTGCGTCAGAGTTTGATATTTTAGAATTCTTTATCCTATTGTTAATTGGAATCCTTAGGAATTCTCGATGTATCCATCCGTTTGTCTGCCTCTATGTCACGTTTACTTTATTCATAAACTATTAGAACTACATAGATAACGAAAGATACATATATTTTGTGATCCATACTCATGAAACTAACACATAATATTATGAAATGAAAAAATGATGTACATGCAGTTAATGGCATACATAAATATGTGTTTAAACTGACACTGAGGACTATTTTTCTAAGTCAACTGTTTAAAAGATAGGCACTTGTAAAAGTGTTATAAAAATCCCCCTTTTTAACTTATGAAATAATAGAGAGAAAATAGTTAAATATATTCCTGGACAATTTACACAAATTGAATCTAATCCCAAAGTAAGCAAATTATACACTTATGTAATGGATGTTCGCCAGCAATAGTAATACATAGAAATACTTACATAGATACCAGAATGAATTTAATAAATACCCTAACCCAGAAATACAGACATCTAAATGTTCATCACACAAATGTCCGTCAATGTTCCCAAGCATCGCGGTTGGTCGGTGAAGTTATGTACGGCGTACAAATACGACGTGTTGTTCATATTAACATTTTTTTATTGAATATTGATTTAAACGAGATTTAGTTAGTAGTATTTTTTGTTTTGTTTCGAAATTTTGTATTCAACAAATCTGCTTTTAATGTTTTAATTATTGTTTACGTTTCCTTAGACTTGTTTACAATTCCTGATTTTCAAATATTTCCTGTAACATATACCAACAGTATATGCAGCAGATGATTATTATTATCTTGATATTGCAGCATGTAGATGGATTTTATACTTTGCGATACTTCGATTTTATACGACGCAGCGTCCAGCGTCGCTAGGATTTTAAACTTATTAAGTATCATCCCGGGGAACCACTCACAATAGGAACCCATTGAGATGTCGAAATTAAAGGTAGCTCATATTCTTCTCTAAAGTCTAATATATTTCCATGACACAATTTATGAGCCGTCCTGGTCTGAAAACTAATTATACATACATAACATACACACTCTTGTATTTACAACATTAGTTGACAACATTCCGCATTAACCAAAAGCCTTTAATTCTACGCTGTTCAAAAATGACAATTAATTTCGTACATATATTATCACAATATAAAAAGAAATTTTGATTTCGTTAAATACGCTAGAGTTGAAGTGCTTTTTAAGAGAATACATGATAATTCATTAATTTTAAATCTATCTTCACGCCCAGAGGTACAACCAGGGTACCCACGACTAGTCGAAGACACTAAATCCGAATGCAATAGGTGGCAAGCCTACCGCCAACCGGGCACATATCCAATCCCGAGCAACTTTATTTTTTATTAGAAAATTGGAAAAACCAATTTTTTTTTGTTGCCCAATCCGGGATTCGAACCCGGACCTCATGCAGTCAAGTCCAACACGAGGACCGCTAGACCACAGAGGCGAATAATATACACCAAATAATTAAGCGCAGTAATATAGCAAAAAACGTCTTTAACTGTGTCATAAAAAGAAAGCAAATCATTAATTTAATAAAATTAAGTTGGATTATAAACATCAATCATCAACCGCATCGTCAAAATAAACATATATTATTAAGTATAATTTCCCCGTGTTGGTCCGGGCTCCTTTGTAGAATAGACCATCTGCCTTCCTTGCCAGGCAGCTCGTAAAAGGCGAGCATAGGCTCACCGTCACTAACACCGTGACATCTGACTAGGTGGTAGAGTTTAGCAGCGACTCGCCTGGATTGGTACCACCGCCTTACCTAATCCTGCCGCCATAACGTCATGACGTGTTCCTGTTCGAAGGGTTAGGTAGCCGGTAAACTTACTTTTACTCGAGGCCTAACATCCTGGTCTCAGGTTAGCAACGCACCATTACCACCTTTGGTGTCTCTAGGCGGCGTGAATTTCTTAACATCAGGAAATCCGTCTGCTTGTTTGCCTTCCAATATCATAAAAAAAAATCAAAAACTACTATTTTTAACAAATGTTACGAGTATGTTATGTTACATGGTAACATACAAGCGAATCTTCTATTGTTAGAAGACAACTGTTTCGTACAACGTAGCTGTCAGTGGTACTTCGCTACCTTAGTCCAGGCTTCGGGGCCTTCGGGATTTTAGACTACGTGTATATGTATACCGGCTGCTTCATCATCAGCATCTAACATTTCGTGAGAGCTGACGATATAGTGTCACGATTAACTAAGGAAGTGGCACTAACTCTAGTACCGACACTCTGCTAACTAATAACAAAACAGACAAAAACCTGTTATTCCTTAAAGTAAAACAAAGAAATACTTTGACTTTATTAAAGTTTTATTCACCCCTCGATTCTGGTAATCACTCCATCTTTATGTCTTTGTGATCCAGCTATTAACAGAAACCTTGATAATAATAAAGGTGAGTAATGCACCTTAAGTATTTCCACATGTGTCCACATGTCTTTCCTTACAGAGTTAGTTTCAATTGGTTCAATTTTATGTTTTCCGTTTATTTAGAACTAGCAGTTGCCTGCGACTTTGTGCACAACTTTTCGTGGTTAGTTAGGAAAGATGTTAGGAAATAAGGAAGAAAAAGTTAGGAAAGATTTTCCCGTACTAAAAAATCTCCCTAAACATTGACTCGGACTATGCTAAACAACTACGTAAAAAGTATCTTTACTCCCATATACATACATACATACATATTCATAGGCAGTGGAACAACCAGGGCATCCACGAGCCACGACTAACCGAAGATAACAACAATGTGATGGGTGACCAGCCTATCGCCAACCAGGCACATATGTGATGCCCAGCATCGTTTTATTATTACAAAATTGAAAACAACGCATTTTCTCTTTGTTGTTATATTCAGAAATTAAATCCGGGAACTCACGAAGTAATCCAACACTGGATCGCTAGACTTTAGATGTTGTACCGACTACCTACAGGAAATATGATGTAACGTTTGAAAAAAAAGCTGTTCACTAGTTTAACGGGAAAAATGAACAACCAGATAAAGCAAAAAAAAATTAATAACCCTCGTTTCGGGTTCTGTAAACTGTATACAATACGTAGTAATAGTTGTTGTATATAAAGATGCTGAAAGATGAAACATCATAGTACAATAGCTGTTCACAAACATTTAAATAAAAAATATAATCATAGAGCTACGTATTAAGAATACAGTGACGTGAGAAATAAATTAAAAAAAAACAAACTGTCATCGTTATTACGTCAAAATTGGCAATAAACAATCGCGTAATTTTTGAAATTTCGCTGCTATCGCAGGTTAAATAATTGGATTGCACAAACATTAGATTTATGATTATTTACATTTTTTCAAACCCAAGAAAAGGCACATATGAACTAGTTTGGGTAAAAAAGTACCTAGCAGCTTCTTAGATTTTATCCATATTGCTTTAGCCACAAAGTGTAAATACCAGTTCATCATACAAGTTTTATATAATATATTTCAAAAGCGAATCTAAATTCTTGAAAAACCAAAGAATCTTCCTAATATGATTTTTTTAATTATATTTATATTTAAAAGTATCTTCACGCCCATATACCAGAAGAGGTGGGCAGAGGCACAACCATGGCACCCACGACTAGCCGAAGATACTAAGTCCCACAATGTGATAGGTGGCAAGCCCACCGCCAACCGGGCACATATCCTATCCCGACCAAAATTTTTTTATTAGAAAATTGGAAAAACCCAATTTTCTTTTTGTTGCTCGACCCGGGATTCGAACCCGGGACCTCATGCAGTCAAGTCCAACAACTGAACCGCAAGACCACAGAGGCGATATATTTATATTTAATTTATTTATTATGAAAGTAATTATTTTGGAGCACTGATCTTAATAAAATAGATACATGTTATTGAATAATAACTAGCGCATCATTACAAATAAATAAATGTCCCTGGACGAAATTCCCAAATTGAATCAAATATGTATGGTTGTGTTGTGAGTTGTGGGTATAAGTCAACAATACTGATACATGGGAATACATAAATAGAATAAATTTAATAAACACCCAGATCCAAAAATACAGACATCTAAATGTTCATCAACAAAATATGAATAGAATAGAATAGAAAATACTTTTATTCATGTTCACCTTACAAGAGGCACTTGTGTCGGCCCCCGTTTGGAATCGAACCCAGGCTCGCGGTTGGTCGGTGGGCTTAGCAGTGTACGCTATTCCTTCGATCAACGAGGCGGTTAAATAAAACCTACAATACACGAAAAAGAAGTAAAAAACGAACTTACAACCGTTACATTTTCTAGACGGTTATCACAAATTACAAATATTGCAGAAACCTAATGGAATTATGATTATCATAATGTTCAGAGGTTCATTATGATTATCATAATGGTGAAAGGTTCATTATGATTATCATAATGGTGAGCTTCTCCGTCATTTTCTCACATAAAAAATATGTATATACATACACATTATTCATGAATTAGGAAAAAAAAAGTATCTTCACGCCCATATCCCCGAAGTGATAGGCAGAGGCACAACCAGGGCACCTACGACTAGCCGAAGACACTAAATCCCACAATGTGATAGGTGGCAAGCCTATCGCCAACCGCGCACATTTCCAGTCCTGAGCAACCTTTTTTTTATTAGGAAATGGGATAAACCCAATTTTCTTTTTGTTGCCCGACCCGGGATTTGAAACCGGGACCTCATGCAGTCAAGTACAACAACTGAACCGCTAGACTATAGATATAGCTAAAGCAAGAAATTAAAATTACCAAACCAATATTTGTGGGGTATCTATAAATAGATCTTTGAAATTAACATTACCATTTGAAGAAACATTTTTTCAAAGTCGCTCGTCTAAAATATAGGAGTTAGGTGTTAGGCCTATTGTACAAGTCTACTGTAACCTTAACACGTCATTGTTAGACCTATGCTCACCTCTTACGAACTGCCAAGAAAAGAGGCACATGTTCTAATCTACACGGGTGACCAAGACTAACATGGTAAAAGCGGGTCTAAGATCTCGAACACAGGACAGCGGCGCACCTATGACGCATTACAGTAGAATCTATGGTGTCTATAGGCTACGACTGCCTCTTACTATCAAAAGAGTCGTGTACTTATTTGCTGTCTTATCACATAAATAAAAAAAAGACGGGTCGCACTCCGGGAGTGCAGGCAGTAGTGAAAACTTGAATATTAACGTTATGCATTTTTGATATTTTGGAATGGTTAGGGAATAATTTTGCACGAATTGCTTTAATTATCAGTATGAAAGTACTATCATTTATATGGTTGAATACAATATTCATTTATTGCGCTATCGTACACAAATATGACAATTACCCATTCCAAAAAAAGTGCGCAACGCCGCTAAAGAAGTTTTCACTTAAAAATGCTACTACTACTACTAAAAAGTTTTTCTTGGCGAATTCGAATCGCAATTGGTCACTTTATTATTCCGATATCTCTCGGAGTTTCCCGGGCGAAGCTGCGGAAAACGACTACTTCATACAGTTTGTGTTCTTCCGTTCGTTTCGTTTCTTCTTATTTTAGTTGTCGTTTTATTAAAGAAACATTTTCAAGCATTTCCATCCTATTAAATAAACATTGGAAAGAAAAGTAGAACTTATGTTTATCCTAAAAGTATACTGATGATCTGATATTTTTTGAATAATATAGTACGATAGCATATTTTGTTACGTAATCTCCCTGACGCACAAATTTTTCCTAAATATAAAGAAAATTTAAATAGCACTTAGAGTAAATTGGTGTAATTTCTTAGAAAAAATACTCCTTACAGTGCCGTAGATTTTCATCAAGGCTAAAAATAGGTGGAGATTTTTCGGAGAGAAATAACGTAGAAAGAGTGACTATCATCTTAATGTTATGGATATGGTAAAAGATAAGACTGTGATTGTAATATAAATAAATAACAAACATTGGTACAACAAAGTGGCTCAGTGCGAGTGAGACTTGCTAACAAAGAGTTCCGTACTTCTACTTCATAAAGCAAGCATCTATTAGCAATGTATAGATACTGAGAGTAGTAAATAGCATCTATACTTGCTATCGTCGGCCCTTGGTGGAATTCCATTGTATATACACGTTTTTTGGAGATAACACTTGTATTTATCCACTGTATACTTTATTTAACACTTTCTAGCCAACCGGTTCCACTTTTTACAGCATCATCAGGGCTTTGAAACTAAAGATAAAAAGGACTTTTTTGATTTAACGTTCAATACCTATTTGGTTCAAACTTCATAAACCAGAAATACCTATTAGACCGGTAGTGTCTTACACAGATGCACCGACATACAAACTGGCGGCTGAAATTAACAAAATTTTCAAGAGCTTAACAAAGTTTAAACCACAATTTGCTGTTAAAAATAGTTTGGATCTGATAAACAATATTAAAGACGTCATTATACCAGAGGAAGGCATACTAGTTTCTTTCGACGTGAGAAATCTATTTCCTAGCATACCAAATAATGACTGTAAAGCTGAAATCTTACAAGTAATGTCCAAATCGATATTCGAACCACAGAAAATTGTTGACTTGACACATATTTTCGATGTATGTCTATCACAAAATTATTTTACTTACAACAACATAACATATAGACAGTTAGATGGTTTGGCTATGGGAAGCCCTCTTTCACCACTATGTGCAGACATATTTATAAATAGTATAGAAAAGCAGATTTACAACAATAATAAATTTCAACAGTGTATCACATACTGGTATGGTTGTATGTTGTTGATGTTTTATGTCTCTGGACCGGAACCATAGATGAACTCCATGCTTTTTTGTTGTTTATAAATTCAATACATTCACGTATAAAATTTACAATGGAAATTGGCTACCGCCAAATAAACTTTTTAGATATATAAGTAATAACAATAAAAGCATGTATTCAAAATTTATAGAAAAGAGACATATAGTGATAATATAATACCAACAGATTCATTTCATCCAGTCTGTCACAAGCATGCTGCTTTTCATGCAATGGTTCATCGTCTCATGGTAATACCACTAAGTTATGAAGATTTTCAAGAAGAGATGAAAACCAGAAAAACAATAGCCATAAACAATGGATATAACCCAGGACTAATAGATTGCATTATAAGAAAGATGAACAAGAAGTATTTAAAACAGGCGTTATATTCTGAAGTTTCTAAAGTAGTCAATAATATTAGAAACTATGTAAGACTGCCATATCTAGGGGATATTTCCTATAAGTGTTCAAGATTATTAAAAGATAAGAAGCCGGTTTTCTATACAACTACTACTTAGTTAGTACAACTACTACTAACTAAAAAGATTACTTTTCAATAATAAAACTAAAGTGCCGAAAATGTCAAAGAGTGGAATTTATAGGTTAAATTGTGAAAATTGCAATGGTACATACGTGGGTCAGACGGGAAGATCGTTCTCAATAATGTTAGAAGCTGGCGCTCGGGAAAAAGAGATTCTGCCTTTGCCAGACATTTATTGGACGAGGGTCAGACTTTTGACCCAACATGTAACTTTGAACTCCTTCATTTTTGTAAAAAAGGCAGGAAACTCAATTTTCTAGAAGCGCTAGAAATAAATAGACTTAAAAATGGCCCAACTTTATTGAACGATCAGTTAGACCTAAATAACTCTCCGCTTCTCAATGAATTATTTTAATGATTAATATTTAGGTAGATGTTCACAATTAATTTTATTTTCATATCTTAATCTAATTTATGTCTTACTAATTTAATTTAATTCTATTTTTTAATATTTTAATTTTGTTTGTTATTCGTATATTTTTGACAGTGTGACTATGGTATTCTCATGTATATTCTGACATTTTGTAACGTTTGACATCATTTATATTTTTTCAATTTATTTTTTCTAAATTGAATTTTCTATAAGTTGACATAAAATTTTAATTTATTTTTAATATAATCACATTTTGTAATCCTTATTCTTATGGAAATAGAATTGCTGTGGTATAACTTTGATGTGGTTTGTTTGCTGTTAACATTTTTATATGTGGGGTACCGTCAGTAACATCTAACCAAATTGGTATTGAACGTTAAATCAAAAAAGTCCTTTTTATCTTTAGTTTCAAAGCCCTGTTGATGCTGTAAAAAGTGAAATCGGTTGGCTAGAAAGTGTTAAATAAAGTATATAGTGCCTAAGTACAAGTGTTATCTCCAAAAAACGTGTATAAATAGCATTTGAATGGATGTTAAAAAACACCACTTTAAATTTTCATCAGCACAAATAAAACTTTATTTTTTATATGACTAGTGTTTTTAAAAGTTTGTTTTTCATTAAGTTATATTTGCAGTTTTTTTAAATACGTCTATTCCACGTTTAAATATTTTTTCGTGAAAGATTTAAATGTTGTACATATATTTTTTATGGTTTTCATTGTTTTATTTTAAATTTAAAAAATATATACCGGCCGAATTGAGAACCTCCTCGTTTTTTTTAACTCGGTTAAAAAGGAGGGGACGCATTAAAATGTGTGCAGGACTGGAACTATTTAACTTTCAAATTATTGACTTTGAGAAAAAACGGTTTTAAGTACCTCAATAGCACAGAAATTTCAGTGCTTCTCAGATGGACCTCGGTGTGTCGGTCGGTATAGTATGGTAAGCCTTGCCTGACTGTGAAGATCTTTTTTTTCTATGATATTGGAAGGCAAACAAGCAGACGGATTTCCTGATGAAAAGAAATTCATGCCACCTAGAGACAACAAAGGTGGTAATGGTGCGTTGCCAACCTGAGGCCAGGATGTTAAGCCTCAAGCAAAAGGAAGTTTACCGGCTACCTGACCCTCCGAAACGGAACACGTCATGACTTTATGGCGGCAGGAATTACCTATTCCTGCGGCGGTGGTACCAATCCGGGCGAGTCGCTGCTAAACTCTACCACCTAGTCAGATGTCACTGTGTTAGTGACGGTGAGCCTATGCTCGCCTTTTACGAGCTGCGTCGCAAGGAAGACAGATGGTCTATTCTACAAAGGAGCCCGGACCAACACGGATCTTTCTTTTTCTACTCTTACTTGGCGTTATCTTTGCTACAATACTTACTAGTGTAGGCAGACAGACTAGGTGGTAGAATTCCGTCTCACCAGATCATTACCTTCTATCGTTAAACGTTGGTCGTTTAAAGGAAATTCCCTTACAAAATAAAATAAAGATCACACTTATGACATTTTATGTTTATCACCATAACAACATAATAGGTACATTAGTTTGTCGAATTAGGAAGCATCCAGAAAAATGGGTGATACTTGTTTATCTGAATGATAAAAGGTAGATAATGTACAAAGACAACACATAGCGTAATCAAAAGCATCGAAGGTTTTTATCACATTAGTACCGAATTACATAGTAATTGAAATCATTCTGTACATTCAAATTAGTTCCTGTAACTCAGTTTTACATCCCTCCTCCATTTTCTGCAATAAACCTCTTGGGTATTAGAACTTAGGGTTGGAATTCCTATGCCAAGTTTTACAAAGGGCAGTAAACTGACGAGAAGCGAGGTGTGAAATGGAAGGCTAATTTTATTATGAGCAAAACAATTACAACAGTCAGTTGTTTCGTTGAGGTTGTTAATCACATGTGACGGTAATTTGATTTGTGTGATGACTGAGTTCAGGTACGAGTAGACACTGGCAGAAATAGTTCGGCAATGTGGGGAATATTACATTGTTATATTCCTGAGCGTGATTTCTATAGACGGCAAAGAATAAACAGAGGCAGAGAGAAAATATAGCTTAAAGTAACTGTCTATCGAAAAATAATGTAACAATTTTGGACTCACCGTAAAACCTTCTGAAGTATCAAAAATATGATAACGTTACCTTGAATATAATGAGATATTTCACAAGATATCTCAAAATACTTCTAAAATTTTGGACCTGAATAAACTTTGTCTTTCACGGTCTTTGTATATAAAATAAAGTAATATTTGCGGTTTTTGAAAATCTTACATATTTTAAACTAATTTTCTATGAAAACTTTCATTAAGAAATTGTATTCTTCAATTTCGTAATAAAAAAAATTACACGTGTTTCAAAACTTTTGAAGTGTCTATCTTTCAAACGACTGACTTACCGAAAATATTCATAAATTGTATTAATTTCTGTCTTATATCTTATCAGCAAATAATAATAAAGAAGGGCCTCTTTATTATTATTTGCTTAAAAATCAAAATGCAGTTCTCAAAATACAGTTACTTACCAATTATCAACTGGGTAGTTCTAATAGTTAAAAATAAAGTAGCTGTCATATACGGATCGACACGTAAAATAGTTCCGCTTTCGATAAGGAATCTTCGGAAGTTCTGTCTGTCACCCGTTGTCAGGCATCGCCTGTCATTTCTGTTCCAATTTCCATAAAGTCGGATATAACAAGACCTTAAAATTAGTACCACTTTTACATTAAACAATTTTAGTGAAAATGCATAGGTTTTTGAGGTATTTTTATTTTTAAACTGAAGAAAATCCCATCAAATAAATCTAGAAGTTTGTCTATTACGCGTTAACAAACAGCCAATCAGACTTGCCTTAAAAAGTAACATAACTCAGTTCTAAACAATTTTTTTCTATCTATACTGAGATTTTACCCTTTGAGCTTTCCTTAAATGTTACCTTTTCTGTCATTAAGTAGTCCGGCTTTAGAGGACTTCCAGTAGATGTAAGAAAAGCTCCGTCAAAGCAATCAAGTCCATTGAAAGCACTGCTTCTTTCACAAAAAATATAATGTAAAAGATTTACACATTCCTTTAATTTGTACACATTTTAAAGCTAAAATTCGTAATTTTAATCGTCGCTTATAACCGCCTCGTCGGATGAGGGGTTAACGGATACGCTTTACCCCTCTAGCTAATCACGAGGCTCGGGTTTGATTCCCGGCGGCGGCAAGAGTTTATATCTAAATACTTATTAAATTTGTTCTAGTATCTATATGTACTAATATCGTTGATTAACACCCTTATTACCCTTGATGTCCGTGATAGTATATGTGCCCGGTTGGCGATAGGCTTGCCACTTACCAGTCGTGGGTGCCCTGGTTGTGCCTCTGCCTACTCCTTCGGGGATATGGGCGTGAAGATACTTACTTAGTTTTTCTTAACTTTTGACTTATTAGCGGCATAGTTATTCAAATATTGTAACAACTGTTTGAAAAATTATCCCAAAAATAAATTGTAGTGTTAAAGACCGCAAATAAATGACCGCAAATAAATTGTTTTGTTAAAAGAATCGTAAAGTGCAGAAAAACTTCAAAAAACCGGCAGCTGTTTCATCACCACGTCGCAATCTGATGATTGTATCCGTGAGGCAGGTCGTGATTACGTGATGTTGTGCCTACTGTATAAGTTATACTTGTAAAAAAAAAACAAATTTATACTTTTTGAGTTGTACTTGATGTCACAACATACAAAATCAAAATATCTAAAAAAAAGTAAAAAAACCGACTTCAAAACTAAAAAGTAAAAATAATAAAGATTTAACATTTTTAGTTATTTTTATTTAATACTTTTTAGTTTATTGCTGTGTGATTTAACTAAAAAAAATAAACAACGGGATAAGTGAAAGTAGATAAAAAATGCTCATAAAATAAAAACTAATGAGCCTACCTGAATAAATTTTTTTAAGGGACCAATTCAAAACTATACCGCACCAAAAACAAAAATAATTACGTAAATCGGTTCAGAAACCTCGGAGAAATCGGTGTACATACGTAAAAAAAAACCGGCCGAATAGAGAACCTCCTTTTTTTCGAAGTCGGTTAAAAAAGTGAGCACTCACACATTTTTAGGGTTAAAAATATTTTATCATGGCAATGTAATATACCGCATGGATTATAGGGTCACGTCGCTAAAAACTAGACAGCGTGAACTGTCGGGATACAGGTTCTGTGCACTGGTTAGGTTTCGCGGCGACAGTGTTAAACCTATCACTAGCGAATTGAGAATTACACGCCTTCACGCTTCCTCCGACACGATATCCGGTGGCCGGTGAGGTGAAGCCTATAAAGCTGCATTTTTATTTATTTTATTTTTATCCTCGGCGATGTATGAAACTTCATGGGTTGTTATTTTGGGTTTAGGGTTTGAACCAAACCCTTCAGAAATAAAGATTTGAAAGCAAGTTTTCCCCAACTTCTCAAATTAGGTCCACGAAACTCGTACAACATTAGTCGTCTTTCAGGACAAGTCCAAATACAATCGTTTTAGCCATTTAGGTGATTATTCAAATTATTCCTCTGTGGTATAGCGGTTCAGTTGTTGGACTTGACTGCATGAGGTCCCGTGTTCGAATCCCGGGTCGGGCAACAAAAGAAAATTGGGTTTTCCAATTTTCTAATAAAAAAATGTTGCTCGGGATATGATATGTGCCCCGTTGGCGATAGGCTTGCCACCTATCACATTGTGGGAATTAGTATCTTCGGCTAGTCATGGGTACCCTGGTTGTGCCTCTGCCTACCTCTTCGGGGATATGGGCGTGAAGATACTTTTTTTTTTCAAAACATACTAGAAAAGAAAAATATTTAGGTATTTGCGGAATATGAGTGTTACAAAGATGTTACAAAATTATTAA
>NJDC01005053.1:171912-186749 GCA_002245475.1 Calephelis virginiensis
CGCGGCGACAGTGTTAAACCTATCACAAGCGAATCGAGCATTACACGCCTTCACGCTTCCTCTGACACGATATCCGGTGGCCGGTGAGGTGAAGCCTATAAAGCTGCATTTTTATTTATTTTAGTTTTATCCTCGGCGATGTATAAAACTTTATGGGTTGTTTTTTTTTTGGGTTTAGGGTTTGAACCAAACCCTTCAGAAACAAAGATTTGAAAGCAAGTTTTCCCCAACTTCTCAAATTAGGTCCACGAAACTCGTACAACATTAGTCGTCTTTCAGGACAAGTCCAATTACAATCGTTTTAGCCATTCAGGTGATTATTCAAATTATTCCTCTGTGGTATAGCGGTTCAGTTGTTGGACTTGACTGCATGAGGTCCCGGGTTTGAATCCCGGGTCGGGCAACAAAAGAAAATTGGGTTTTTCCAATTTTCTAATAAAAAAATGTTGCTCGGGATATGATATGTGCCCCGTTTGCGATAGGCTTGCAACCTATCACATTGTGGGACTTAGTATCTTCGGCTAGTCGTGGGTACCCTGGTTGTGCCTCTGCCTACCTCTTCGGGGATATGGGCGTGAAGATACTTTTTTTTCAAAACATACTAGAAAAGAAAAATATTTAGGTATTTGCGGAATATGAGTGTTACAAAGATGTTACAAAATTATTAACCGTACCAACACATTTTAACAACTTGTGGTGTGCAAATATTCTAATGTGTTTAAATCAAATTAGAAATTTTAATGATTTATTTACTATTTACACATTGTTTTTTGGATTGATTACATGATTATTTAATAATACAAACAATATACCCCCAACTACCGTAAACTACCACTAACTATTAACGACTTAACATAACAACTCATGTTTTTTATCGTGTCTGATAATATAAGTATAATATAATAGAAGTATATTTTTAGAGAGTGAGAGTAGAGAGTATCTTCACGCCCATATTCCCGTAGAGGTAGGCAGAGGTACAACCAAGGCACCCACGACTAGCCGAAGACACTAAGTCCCACAATGTGATAGGTGGCAAGCCCATCGCCAACCGGGCACATTTCCAATCCCGACCAACATTTTTTTTAATTAGAAAGTTGGAAAAATCCAATTTTCTTTATGTTGGCCGACCCGGGAGTCGAACCCAGGACCTCATGCAGTCAAGTCCAACACCCGGACCGCTAGACCACAGAGGCGATTATATATATATTTTTAGACATGACATTATCATCATCTAGGTATATCATCATCTATACTTTTATTATGCTAAATCTTATATCACAATGTACGTTCGGGATAAACTATTATAAATGTCTACTTTAACTGTCTAAATCGATTATAATCAAACTAACTAGTTATCAAGCATAATCATAATAATAATATGTAACTCCGATCAGAAAAGACCATCTGCCTCTTTTTTTATGACACTGGAAGGCAAACAAGCAGACGGATTTCCTGATGAAAAGAAATTCACGCCACCTAGAGACACCAAAGGTAGTAATGGTGCGTTGCCAACCTGAGGCCGGGATGTTAGACCTCGAGCAAAGGTAAGTTTACCGGCTACCATACCCTCCAAATCGGAATACGTCATGACGTTATGGCGGCAGGAATAGGTAAAGCGGTGGTACCAATCTGGGCGAGTAGCTTCCAAACTCTACCACCTTGTCAGATGTCACGGTGCTAGTGACGGTGAGCCTATGCTCGCCTTTTACGAGCTGCCTGGCAGGAAGGCAGATGGTCTATTCTGCAAAGGAGCCCGGAACAACACGGGGAAAAGAAGCTCGTAAATATACTTTAGACTAATTACCAATTATAACAGTGGTTGGAGAGTGCTGTGCAGTAATTTAACCGGGTTGTGATCCTCCGCCTTAGCTATTCCTGCAGCCACAATGAATCTGTCATATTTCAGTCTGGCGAGTAGAGTAGACGATAGAATTGCCAGTGCGGTCTAGTGGTACAGTATTGTGTATGGCTGTACGACTTCCCAACTTCGAATTCCGGCTCAGGAGTCGAATAGAAAATGTGTTTTTATTTCAATTTTCTAATAAAAAAACATCGCCGGGGATTAAATAAACCTCTGGCTGGTGATAAGTTTACCAGATTACATTGTAGGACTTAGTATCTCAGGATAATCATACGTATGTCGCACATCTTGGTTACATGATATCGACGCATCTATAACATCCACGGTGTCTGTATGTCACAATTGCCTCTAACCATGAGGTAAGCCATGTGCATATTTATTGAGGTCTCACATAGAAAAAAGGGAATAAAAATAGCTTGGTCCACATGATAGAAAAGATTTATGTCAACATTTTACGGGGTCTGTACAAAAACTAATTAATATGTGGGTGAAATCGTGAAATACAGGTATTTTATAGACAAAGAAGACTCTCTATATCTACGCATGGAACCAT
Organism: Calephelis virginiensis; assembly: GCA_002245475.1. Taxonomy (NCBI): domain Eukaryota; kingdom Metazoa; phylum Arthropoda; class Insecta; order Lepidoptera; family Riodinidae; genus Calephelis; species Calephelis virginiensis. Next base: position 174,327 of record NJDC01005053.1, read on the forward strand.
AAGGCATAAATAAAGCATCTACCCTATCACACTTAGTAGGGCTATGAATAATTCACGGTAATACAATGCCAGTGGAATGATGGAAATGAACTCATGTGTGAGTGGTTTTGACGTTGGGTTAGCGTTTCAGTATAATCTGACATTTCCACTTTTTTATTTTATTTTTTTATTTGCCATATTACATGGGAATAAAAAAATACATATACATATCTTCACGCCAAGTCCCTTTCGTGGTAGGCAGATAGTGTCGAGTACCAAACCTCACGATCCTGGCAGACCCCCTGGCTTCCTCCAGATTCATTAATTACCCTTTTCATGTAAACACATCGGTTTCGGAGACTTTTGACACCACCTTCGAATAACATCGGAGCGATTTGATCCTGGAATGTCAACCTAGGTCTCCCGGGTACCTACATCCATCCACATTCGTATTGTAGGTATATCTGCTTTGTCAATCTGTCAAAAATGTCAATAAATATCTTATATTTAAAATTCTCATGTCACAATGTTAGTTACCGTACTCCTCCGAAAAGGCTTTACCAATTTTTAGCTAGTAATAAAGTGCTCGTTCGGACTGGTACCATCACGCTTACGCTTACATGTGGTCCGCGAGAGAGGCAGTATATAGGAATTGTATTTTTATTAAATTAACGCGGGCCAAATGAAAGAGTCAGGTTTCTGCAAGACTTTCTGCGTAGAGCTTTTTTTAAGAGTGCCGAGAGGCACCATAGATAGCTGGCAAGCCAACCGAGCACATATCCTATCCCGAGCAACGTTTTTTTTTTTGTTAGAAAAATGGAAAAATCCAATTTTCTTTTAGTTGCTCGACCTGGGATTCGAACCCGGGACCTCATGCAGTCAAGTCCAACAACTGAACCGCTAGACCATAGAGGCGATGATGATAGTACCAAAAACTGACATTAGCAGGAACAAGTAAGATAGAGGATCAGAGCAGAGGCAAGTTCCTGCAGGGCACTGTATCAGCAGTGGTCTTGCTGGCAATAGCACATTTAACCTATAATCAAATTAGCTATGAGCCACCAGGCGCGGAAGCAAATGGGCTTTTCTACAAAGAGGATCAGGATCAACACGGTAAGCCTATGATCCCGTCCTAGCCAGCTGGTTATTAGCGTCACTTACCTTTGAATTATCATTTACCCAGGCACAACGGGAAACAAAATGCTTGTGTCAAATAAATGAAACAATTTTATTAGAATTAATTAAGCAACAGACAAAGCCTTCTTAAAGTGTTATTCAGTAGATTCACAATTTCATTTCTCAGTATTAATTTATAAGAAAATGTAATGACAGGCAAAACTGTCATTAGTGAAGTTCCAGGAATTTATGAGTCAAAGGGATTATCGGCGGTTCTCAGAATATCACCGTTCTGATATTTCGAGAATCGTTAGTTTGTATCACCAAAATTATTTATCACCATTTAAATTGTAACAATTAAATGAAAATGAAAATGTATCTTTATTTATAGGCATCCTTTTAAGTATATGTTAAGTATATATTAAGTATATATGTGTGTGTGTGTGTGTGTGTGTGTGTGTGTGTGTGTGTGTGCGTGCGTGCGTGCGTGCGTGCGTGCGTGCGTGCGTGCGTGTGTGTGTGTGTATGTATTGCTTTCTAGCAAAAAAGTAAAATACAGACTAGAAGTCATACAGTATAATTACATTGTAGTTGCTTTATTGTTGATCATGACCTTGATGCAGGGATGTCTCTTGTTCAACTTCCGTTGTGAAATAATCGGGTGAGTAGTGACTAAGATCAATAAGTTATATTTAACGGCAGTTAAAATTAACACTTTTCATCCTCAGCACTTGGAGATTCCATTCATACAGTTTTTAAACGACAATTGTACTTTTCCACAGTACACTTTGTTAGACACCAACCGTCTTACTAATAAGCATGGACTAAAGGAAGAGTAAAATTATGATGATATTGTATCATATTGTAATGAAGACTAATAATACAAAGTTGGATCTTGGATAACTTTATACCGTGTTCATGAATTATGAATATGACGGTTTATTTTACATTTAAATCTATTTCACCTTCTGCAAAACTTGACTATTAAAATAAAATGTGTTTTTTTATATTTAGTATTTAACAAAAAAAAGTAACAGAAACAAACCGTAGAAAATCTGAAAACAATAAATATTAAACGTTTTTTATTATCTTTACATCTGAGTTGTTTAACTGTTGTAATGGATAAATAAGTAGGTAGTTTTGTATAGCCATAATTTCTCGGGGCACGATGCAATATGCAGAAAAACGAAAGGCGAGAGCACTAACCCTAACCTAAACCGAGCAGCAGCAGCCCTCATAACTTTGTTTGTATTATACTAGGTAAGCAAATTTTTCAGGGTATATCTGCTAAAGTGGACTTATGAAAAATATGAAATTTCAATTATACACGTAATTTGTTATTGATGTCTAAAAACTGCTAATTTCGTCACTGACTCACATAAAAATAAAGTATCTTCACGCCCATATGCTCGAAAAGGTAGACAGAGACACAACCAGGACATCCACGACTAGCCGAAGACACTAAGTCCCACACTCATATGATCATCAAAATTCATAGTTTACTCCCGAAGTCATAGAAATCTGAAATTTGGTAAACCGACTAGCATTATTACAAAAACAGTAAAATATTCTAAAATTTAGGGGTTGAAAGTTTGTACAAAACTTGGTTATTCATTTGAACCTTTCTAGCTTGGGTTTGAATTATATCAGATAAACAAAGTTCTCAGAACTCATGTTTGTATTATATTAATCAAACATGTAAAGTTTCAATTACATAGCTCTTATACTTCAGATGGTAGAGATATTAAAAAAACTATTTTACTAACAAAATTAATTGGGTACTTTGTTAGAAAACTGAAAGTCGATATGATGGCTAACATTTACCGTATAGTAAACAAACAAGATATATAGATATTACAACAAAAGATGAATTAGTTGGAATTAGTACGTGAAATTCAGAAAGTATTTTCGATAATTTAATCGATACCTAAAATGAGGACGTATGGGTTTCGTCAGAATGTTTCTTCATGTATGTCGGTATCACGATTATTTGGCCAGTGACGAATAGATATTAATTTTTTTTTTCGTAAAGCAGGTAATAACTCAATGGTAGTCCCGTAAAAAATTAAACAAGAATGAATGATTATATTTTGAGTTACATTCAGAAAATAATATTAGATATTTCTACGTACGACGACAATATGATATACCTAGTAATGAAACAGCATTCGATTTTTTTTTTTTGCAGTTTTACTGCACTTATGTACATGTTCAACTGTAGCCCTCAGGATACTGTAATAAGCGAAACCGTTTGGCTACGTATTAAATTTTTGTGGAACGGTATTTAGCGGAAAAAACATTACAAATAAAGTTCTGTCACCTGTTAACGATTAATAGAGTTAATCTATGTATATGAAAGATTCCAACACGAGTGTTACGGTTGGGGAGTAGAGGCGTGTACTCTCAACCCTCAGTCCATGATATGGTCATAATTACAATTCTAAACAAATTGCGAAAATTGATCCTACCCCAATTTGAAGAAATTATTTGCTTATGCTGAGTCAACTATTCCAAAAAAAAGTATTTTCACGACCATATCACCGAAGGCAGAGGCACAACTAGTAAAAGAGACTACGTCCCACTATGTGATAGGTGGCAAACCTATCGCCAACAGGGCATGTATCCAATCCTGAGCAACATTTTTTTTTTTGGAAAATTGGGAAAAACAAATTTTCTTTTTGTTGCCCGACCCGGGAATCGAACCCGGAACCTCATGCATTCAAGTCCAACACCTAGAGCGCTAGACCACAGAGGCGATTCTATTCTAATATATAGAAATACTTAAATATTGAACTTGAACACTAAATTAGTTTTATAAACACATCCAGATCCTGATATGCAGACATCTAGATGTTCTTTTCACAAATATCTGCCACGTCAAGAATCGAACCCGAGCCTCATGAATGGCTGGTAGCATTAAACGTTCTCGCTAATCCCTTGGACGCTAATCCCATGACTACGAGACATCAAAACTGTTAAACTGAACTGTACACTAACATTAACAATATGAAAATATAAACAATATTATTTAACCGATTCTGAGGATAGAAAGTGTAAATATAAATCACGTTGGAAATTTGCAAGTCCCTTTGAAATGACATAAAATATCATAAAACGATTTCATAACCTAGATCCGTCAGACGCATCTCTCAGTTCCCGAAACTGCATTGTCATATCTGAATACGGCATCGATTCTGTGCCAAATATACTGTTGGGCGATCTAGACGAGTTCGCTAACTTCATTTATATATGGGTACAAATTCACCAATGTTCATGATTTTAATGTAAATGCTTAAATCTACAAACTAACCGCAAGCCTCGGGGTAGTTCCCAACGGGGGAGGCATTTGTGTGACAAACATCGGTTAAATTTTCTGGTCTGGATTAACGTTATTTATATAAATAACATTATCTTTTTAAGGATAATATCTTAGTACTAGCTGTTACCAGCGACGTTGCTCGCGTGGCAGTTTATTTATTGATTATAGCCAATTAATAAGAACTTTCACACAAACTTTCAACCCCAATTACACCCCCTTAGCGGTAGAATTTCTAGAAAATACGTACAAACTCATTTTAAATAAATACCCCAATAATAAAGTATCTTGTTTCTAACTTATAAAATGACGGTCTTACTTACAAACTTTCAATGACTATTTCACCCCCTTGGGAGCAGACTTTCTAGAAACCCTTTAACATGTATCAACCCTATTTTTAACAAGTAGCCAAATAGTAAAGTTTCATGTTTCTTACTTAAATAATCACGGTCTTCCATACAATCTTTCAATACGTATTTCACTCCCTTAGGGGTAGAATTTCATAAATTCCGTCCCTAGTGGTTGTGTGATCAATAAAACGATCCTACTTACCAAATTTTATGGCTGTAACTGTAACAGTTTTTAATCTGCAATGATGAATCAGTCAGTCAGAACATGTTATTTTACAAGTCTAGATTAGTTTCGATGACGAAAATTTGGTTACGATAAGGTGAGATCAATTTCTGTAATTTGTTCATAGATATTTATAAACCTCCACACTGTTTAAGATGTAGGCCAACTTTTTTCTTTATCCTACTTACACCACATTTACCTCTGACACATTTGATAAAGTTTTGTCCACAACTCGTTACCTTTAACATTGCTGCAGCCTTAAGGTCGGTACTGTGTTGTTGCTGTTTAGAATTCCACACTCACGCAAGAGACTAAGAACCTCAACCTTTGCAACGCACCTTTACCACTATTGGTGTCTATTGGGCATGGATACCAGGAAATCCATCTTCCATGTCATGAAATTCGATTGAACCATCTCAAAGCGTCATTTCCCGAATAGCTTCCTGTATGTTTTCACGCTAATTAGTTACGGTCATTTCGTCTCTTTGTCATTTTGTTCGTGGAAAAATGCAGTTTGAACAAAACGGAATCGTGTCAAAGTCCTTTGACGAGGTTTTTAGCTGCATGATGATACCTGAAGCGGATCGTTTGTAACAAACACGTGTCGCTGTCACCGACTAATGAATCGCGTTGAATTAAAACAATTTTGCAGTATTTGTTCGCTTTTTTTACCAGAACATACCTCAGGCATTGGCTTCTGTAGTCGAACACCAAAAACGCAACCCTTATAAATTCAACTCGTATATCTGCCTGTCTGTCAGTATGTTAGCCTCTAATTCCTGTTTTGACTACATACTTGAAACTTTGCAGGTGGATGTACAAAAAAGTAACATTGTCCTCATACCAAAACGTTTAGCTATTAATACTAAATGCAGGGTATATTTAGATAGGACTTTAAATGACATTAAAAGTCCAAAAATATGTTTGATAATAAACAGTAAACGATTGAATAGGTTTCATTTTTTATGGATTTAAAAGAAGTATCTTCATGCCTATATCCCTGAAAAAGTGGACAGAGGCACAACTAGGGCACCCACGACTAGCCGAAGACACAACGTCCCACAACGTGATAGGTGGCAAGCCTATCGCTAACTGGGCACATATCCAATCCCGGGCAATATTATCATAAAATTGAAAATACATATTTTCTAGTTTTTTTCTGTTTATCTACCCGGAAATCGAACCTGGGACTTCAGGTAGTTAAGTTGGCCGCCGGACCGCTAGACCACATAGGTGATTTTGGAACTAATAAATAATTCGCTGATACTGTGTTCAAGAGTACATAAAATGACATATCTGAATCCAATTTCCAATTTTCATAAAATCGAGTTTCAAAGATAGCCTTACAGGTTTTATGAGAAAGCTAAATATATTTGAAGCTATCGTAGCAGTGAACAAAGTTTACTTTCTATAAATTTTAAAGAAAGAAAAATTTCGCCCCAGACAGGATTTGAATCTGTAACCTTTCGTCTCAAGCCGACGAATGCTCTAACCAATTGAGCTACTGAGGATTCAAGTCCCGTGGCGAAATTTTTAATTCCTTTCTAACCCGTTAACGCGGGTAGTTATGTCCTATAGATACACAATTCTGAGTACCCACCAAATGAGTTCATTATTACAGATGAAATTCAAATTTTAGAATGGCCATAACTTTCGTTTCTCGCAACGTATTTTTATTTTATCACTTGCCTGGCTTGCTTGGGATAAATTTCTATAAATTTTAAAGAAAGAAAAAATTTCGCCCCAGACAGGATTTGAACCTGTAACCTTTCGTCTCAAGCCGACGAATGCTCTAACAAATTGAGCAGGTCGTAAATACATTTCTAATAACAATGCAAAGCATGGTATTGTGGTTATCCTTTGTATATATTTGAACGATCTGCTTGTCAAACCGCAGGGAGTAGAATTGATTTCGGGACACACACTTGTAAAGATATCGTGATAACGTAAAAATCGTTTGCCGTTTGTAGCCTGTGTAAAGAGTTCATTTTTTATTTTTTAGCATACATTATGCTATAAAGGATGATGTATTTTTAATTATGAATGTATTTCTAGCCAACTTAATATATAAAATTCTTGTCTCACGGTGTGCGTGTTTGAACTTCTCCGAAACGACTTGACCGATCCTAAAGTAATTTAATAAACATTTTGAGTAGTTCTGATAATTGGCCAAAATCTATTTTTCATACCCCTAAGTGATTATGGTTACTCACCTCAATTTTTTTACTGCATTCACATTAATTATACAACAGAACAACGTCTGCCGGGTCAGCTAGTATCTATATAATGTTTAAAAATGAATCCCTTTATTCCTTGGTAACACCAACTAATCAATTTTAATAATTCATTTTTTTCGATTATTTGATTATTGTCAGGAGAAGGTTTTTACATATGAAAGTGTAAGTTAATTATAACTCAATATTCATAGTTGTCATACGGGACAAATGCTATTGGGTCAGCTAGTACCTATGCGGTAAAGTGGTCAAGTGAACATAACTCCTTGACATCGGTCATTATAGCATCACAGTGTTTAAATTTTTTATAATTTTATAAAATTAGCCAACCGGTTAAGATTATTTACTATTTTTGGATTTTCAGGTTATCAGGTTCAGGTAGAACATGCTGTAAAAGTGAAACTTACTGGCTTATTTCGTATAATTAAATGATAGAGAGAAAATAATTACAAATTAAGTGATCAAATGTCACGGTATTTAATTTGTTACTTTTTATCGTAATATTCGATAAAAATGGTTTTGCAACGTTAATCTTTCACGAAGTTTTAGGATTGAATTAAAAATTCATTGTAAAATAAAACTAATTATAAAAATATCAGTTCATCAAAAGTTGAGTAAAGACGCAGTAAACTACTAGTTGAAAAGAAATAATTTAGTTGAGATATTTTCCGTCTAATTAATAAAGCAACGTAAAACTTCCATAAAATAAAATACCGTTATTCAATATTTTTGCAGAACATAAAGCTAAGTGCATTGGCATCGGTGCATTGTTTGCAGAATTGGGACAAAAACCTCAATGTCACCGCCGCGTAGTGCGACAGATTAGTGCTCTCAATATCACTTTTATGAGTAATTGTAATCTCCTTTGATGTTCTGGTTAATTTTAATTCAGGAAGTGAGTTTTATGACTCAATACTGAGATGGATCGTTGCCTATTTAAATTTTATGCTGCACATAAAATGAACTCTTATTAACGCATTGTTTAAAGAATTAGGATAAACACCTCAATGTCACTGTCGCGTAATTTCTTTGATGTCCTGTTTCGTTTTAATTCAGTAAATGGAAGTGTGTTGCAACAATTTAATTTAATGATTGAATGTAATATTATTTGATTGATATAAGGTCTTTATAAAATGTTTCGGCGGTCGCGACAGGGTTCTACTGCAAAACATCACAAGGGTAAAACAATAAATATGTTACGATTCAAAATGTAACAGAACAAACACATGGAAAATTACAGATTTAATAATTTTCACCATAGGAAATCACTAACACTAAGTTCTAAGTGGATTGCCATATGTATGTATTTTCTTTTTCCCTAACACATTTAGACTTAAATCAATCAAACAAAAACAAATCCAACACAGTATCTACATAAAAAATACATGTTTTCAACTTTCGTAATATTTTGCATAAACATACCTGACAAAGATTTTGTTTCTTCGTTTACATTGATTAAAAATAGGAACATATATATAGCCTATATTATCACATATTCCTGCAATAAAAGAAACTTGACAACCAGATCAGAATCAGGGCACCCACGATCAGCCGAAGGCACTTTCAGTCCGGCCAACCTTATGGGTCCTTAATGTTCTGCATCGTATTAATTCAAGGCAGTGTCCGACTGAAATAAATAACATATCACAGGTCTAAATACATGAACATTTATATAGAAGGCATTAAGATCTAGTCACTAGTGCATTCGTCTAGAGCAAATTTCAGTGCAGATTGTAATAAAACTGCCAGTTTTCAAATACCAAACACAACCTATCAAAAAATGTCATCAAAAATGCCTAATTTTAAAAATAGCGTTAAATTGAAAGAAAATCTTAGCTTAGCCTATCCTAGTCCCATCTTAGTCTAAGCTCTTTACGCAGAATAAAATCGTAAGATCTTCATCAGCGCATTGTGCAGCAACTTGCCCGGTTAAAGATCTACTGCCCTACTTATTTCCGCCACCATATTATCAGTGTTTGAAACGGTTGTGTTCCAATCTGGAAGGCAAGATATTTAAAAAAATCGACGGGTTGCACTCCGGGAGTGCCGGCAGAAGTGAAAACTTGATAATTAACTTTGTGCATTTCTGATATTTTGGAATGGTTAGGGAATAATTTTGCATGAATTTCTTTAATTATCAGTATGAAAGTACTATAATTTATGTGGTAGAATACAATACTCATTTATTGCGCTATCGTACACAAACATGACACCACGAATAATCGAGCAAGTGCCCTGCGCCGTCTTATTTGCGCAAGCGCCCTGCGCCGTCTCACGAATTTTCGATCAAGTCAAGTGTCCTGACGCGAGTTTACAAGTTTTTACCTATTTTAAAAAAAGTGCGCAACGCCGCTAAAGAAGTTTTCACTTCAACTAGCGTATTAAACCTAATACGCGAGCCGACAGTACTTAATCCTACAATTAAACTATAGTGTCCATAGGTCATGGTTGTCTTTTTAGGGTGGGTGTGCAAGGGACGCTCATTGTGCGTTGACATTTGTTATAATACAAAAAAGAATACGTCATTCCCATATTAATACTTGTGCACCATGTAGTGTCTTATGCCCGGTTCCTATATTCGAGAAACGAGTTCTTTTTTATTACGGATGGTAGTATTTCGCACGATTAGTAAGATTGCTACCAACGGAGGCTCGTTTTCAATAGTTAATAGGTAGTTAATAGTTGGTTAATAATTAACATTGAACGTTTTTTTAAAATATTAATAACGCTTCGTTACTTTTGAGCAAACTACGAATGGTTTAAATTATTATAGGAATCGGGCATCAATCTACATATATAAAAAAAATGATTGTCACCGCATCACTCTTGAATGGATGGACTAATTTTGATAATTCGCTTTTTTGTTTCGCAATATTATAATTGTTTAATAACATGATTTTGTAAAAAGTCTTATTATATCTGTAGTCTCTAAGATGAGTCGGGTTATATCGATTCGTGTATATAAAAATATTTTGAGTTACCTATATTTGTTAAATCCCAAATTTTTTTATGATATTGGAAGGCAAACAAGCCGGCAGATTTCCTGATGGTAAGAAATTCGCACCGCCTAGAGACACCAAAGGTGGTAATGGTGCGTTGCCAACCTGAGGCCGGGATGTTAGGCCTCGAGCAAAAGTAAGTTTACCGGCTACCTTACCCTCCAAATCGGAACACGTTGTGACGTTATGGTGGCAGGAATAGGGAAGGCGGTGATACCAATCCGGGTGAGGCATTGCAAAACTCTACCACCTAGTCAGGTGTCATGGTGTTAATGACGGCAAGCCTATGCTCGCCTTTTACGAGCTGCCTGGCAGGAAGGCAGATGGTCTATTCTGCAAAGGAGCTCGGACCAACACGGGGATTTTCATTTGCTTATAATTTACAGGGAATCACTTTGGAATGGAGACCTACCTTTCGAAAACAATTATTTAATCGCAACGATGTAATGAAATTTAAGTCTTCTTTTTAGTTTACTACGCTTGAATTGTTATTAAGTAGGAAATCAGGAAGTAAGTTATAGACTCAATAATGAGACGACTCGATATTCATTGATTTTGCAGCTCATAAAGCTAAGTGCATCGACACCGATGCATTGTTCGCAGAATTGGGACAGACACCTCAACGTCACCGCCGCGTAGTGCGACAGAATAGTGCGCTCTGAAAACCACATTTATGGGTTTCGCTTGCTCGGTAGTAAACTTCTGCCATTTTAAATAAAATCATTATTTGTCCTCATTCTTACTAGATACATTTTATTAGAACGTAGGAGTGCTTAAAATAGTACAATCCTTTTTAAAATAATTAGGCTAGGCTAAACAGATACCTAGGTACATAGAATTATAAGTGTATGTAGGAAATATAAGTTGCATACCATAACACCCAAAGTGTTGCTACCGCAATACCGTAGACGTAGCCAGAACGGATGTAGAAGTATAAGTTGATGATGTAGTGCTGGAACAAGCGAATAAAATTGTGTATTTTGATTGTGTGTTTAGCAGAGATAAGGTACGAGTACACCGCGGATGTAGAAAGGAATGTATGTGCAGGAATTAGTGTGAACGGATTGCTGGGTAAATTATTTCAAAACTTTGTTATGAGATAGGGTCCTAAATTTGTTTTTCATAATTCTGTGCTTATCCCAACGTTGTAGTATGGAAGCGAAAGTTGGGTATATCAGAAAAAGCATGAGAGAGAGAGAGAGAGAGAGAGAGAGAGAGAGAGAGAGAGAGATCCGATAAAGAGTGGGATTGAAAGAAAGTGTGGGTGTTAAAATGAGAAAGAGCATGCTCCGCTGGTTCAGGCATGTAGAAAGAATGACAGATAAAATATTGACAAAACATATACAATGTGAATGTGGATGGATGTAGCTACCCGGAGAGACCTAGGTTGACATTTCACGATCAAATCGCTCGGGTGTCATCCGAGGGTGAGGCGTGTTTGTATGAAAAGTGTAATGAATGCGAAAGAAGCAAGACAGGTTTGTCAGGATCGTGAGGTCTGGCACTCGATACTCTCTGCCTACCCTGTAAAGCACTTGGCGTGAAGATATGTCTGTATGTATGTATGTTTGCATGGGAGTGGTCAAATGATGCACAGTACTCTACTACCAGTGTAAATTAATTTTAAACATAAAAAGCATATAACTTTAAAATATTATCGCTTTTGGTTAACTGCATTTTTTTCAACCACCTTTGTAGTCTAGTGATCTAGGTGTTGGACTTGACTTTATGAAATCCCGGGTGCGTTCTCCGGGTCGAGCCAAAAAAATGTGTTTGTTTTAAATTTTCTTAAAAAAACAACGTTACCTGAGATACGATATGTACCAGGTTGGGATTGCTTGATATCTATCACATTGTAGAACTGAATGTCTTCGGCTAGTCGTGGAAGCCTTAGTTGTGCCACTGCCTACTTCTTCGGGGATACTGACGTGTAGGTACTTTTTTGTATTTTTATTTACTAAAAAAAGTTTTTCAGTATTTTTCATACTTAAATACACCATAAGTCCCCTGACAGTGTAGGCAGAGAGTATTAAATGCAAAATCTCACGGTGGGAAGAAACGACGTTCCTCTAACTATCTATCGACGTAATGATGGAGTGAACGCTTCTACAAGTAGCGCAGTTTACAATTTAGCATAAAATATGAAGCAATTTGAATATAAGTAATTTATGTTTGGTATTTTGTTCTTTGATGTTTAATATGAGTT
>NJDC01005053.1:191457-212860 GCA_002245475.1 Calephelis virginiensis
ATCAACTGAAGAAAACAAATTCTGTAATAAATTTTAGATTTTTATTTATAACCATGTATATAGTTATAGAGGAGCGGAGTCGTCTAACACAAGTACTTAGTGCTTAAAAAAGGACTCCTACCTAAAGCAGCAGTTTTTATGTAAAATTTGAAAATAAATAAATAAATTAAAAAAAATTTAATCCGTACACCTATAGATAAGCCCACCGGTTCTGCATTTCAAATTATCAATGTCCATATATTCTGATAAAAAGTTGTGTCCAATAAAGTAATAAACAATCTCATATGCAATAGAGTCATGGATATAAAGTTCTTGAATGCCCGTGTTGTCACAGTGGTAGCAAGAGGATACCAGGGAATCCACGATTAGTGGAAGGCCGCAATGAGTAGTAGCTAATCTATCGCCAACTGAGTTCATAACCAACCCCGAGCAATCATTTTAACCCATTTCGAAAAAGAGGAGGTTATATGTTTGACTCGTATATTTTTTAAGTGTGTTAATAGATTTTACTTTATTTCAGAACCGATTTTAAAATATATAACTTTTTATTTGAAAATGCGTAGGTACATCCGAGGTAGTCCCATTGCCACCAAGTCATCCGCTAATGGAATCTTAGTGAAATCAGGAAAATACTGTTTTGTTTACTTACGTGAGATCATTATTTCAGATACTGCCGATTTTTACAGTTTATGAGTTTAGTTTACTTTGAGCTTACTGACCTAGAAATCTTATCGAACACCTCGATGTAGTCGATTAACTGATGCAAAATATGATAATAAAATTACGAAATAGAGTTATTTATAAACTAGGTGGATTTTGTATAAAAAAAATTACCACTGGCTATGATTTTACGAATACTTACCGATTTTCGGGAAACTATGGTCATTCATGCGAAATTCTGTCCGATTATTAGGTACAGAATAAAAACAAATGTTTCTTTAATCTATGGTTCGCGTTCAACTCTTTATTCTATGCAAACATAGTAGTTGTGTTTTGTAAAAAACTTAAACCTTCATGCAAGCTCGCCAGTAGTGTAACATGAATTATTTTTATACTTATCACAAACGCAAATGCACTAAAGTAGCTGAAGTCGGGCTGAATAAATAGAGATGAAAAAACTTGTATTTGAACATATATGAAATGCATTTTGTTTGTTTAATTTGAAGTTTTTATGAGGAACTCGGGATGTTTGTTATATTTGAAAACTCTGGCCTATCTATTCAGACGTTCCCTGAAATATTCATAATATATGAAAAGATCAAGTTGTATGTACGCTTCAAAAATTTATAAATTTCTGTACTGTTTGTCGTCGAAGTTAGACACGGTATGCAATTCGCTCTTTAGAGTGCGTTTTACACTTGCAACTTCATGCAACAAAAACAGACCGGGTACGGCTCGGGCTTCTCCTATCCAAGAGCTATTATTGCTGGCAGTTTTGCTACTAGGTTAATTATTTTTAAAGTGAAAATTAATTTTTTGAAATGGGTAAAAACTTCACTCGCGTCAGATCGTCAGATCGTAAGACGGCGCAGGGCGTATGCGCGAATAAAACAGCGCAGGGCACTTACACGAGATCTAAAATAAAACGTAAATTCATTGCTGTTTTTTATTGCTTAGATATTTCCGAAGAGTATAGGATTCGCAATGGATAATACGCCGCAATATACCTACCATTACATTCTCACAAGACAACATCATAGTAGAAACGTATAATATAAACAGACATTGCACTATTTATTCCATCTTGAAAATAAGCTTTATGTGTAGGCGAGCAATGTTCGTTATACAGATACTATGACGACGCTCCTAGCCGTCTCATAGTCTTACTTTAGCGAGCTTTTGTCAAGTCAAACGCAGGTTAGTGATACGAAAATAATATATTAATATATTGTGCATAAATGATAGTACTTTTAAACTGATAATGCAAGCAATTCGTGCAAAATTATTCCCTAACCATTCCATAATATCACAAATGCACAATGTTAACATTCAAGTTTTCACTTCTGCCGGCACTCCCGGAGTGCAACCCGTCTTTTTTATTTACCTACCAGACAAACATTTGCTTGAAGAATGGTAAGGCACCATAAAATATTCGTAAAAATATACAAATGGAATTAAATGCTCGAAAAGCTATTTCATGGGCATAATATTCGTAATATTATATACACCTAAAAGAATAGAGTGAATCATCTGTAATTTCCATGAAATGAGTTCAGAATCATTAAACTAAACTATTTATAAATTATGAATGATTATTAATGTGCTATCAAAGTAATGCAAATAAAACATTTTTAAATTTTTTATTTGACTTCATTTGGACTATCACAAGTAGACTGTAACAGGAAAAAACACGTTTTCATATTTACTATGTTTAACTTTCAACAATACAAAAATGTAAACAAAAAAGATAAAAAAACATTGCGTATTTACGAAACACAATATCCGTTCAAAATAACGATACCATTAAAATATACACCAACGACAATGCAAATTCAGCTCTAAAAGAAAATGTTTTCATTCAAAACATAACCAAGGTTTCGGCCATTTTATTAAGAGGATAGTATAGTGTGTAGTAGTTTACAAAACACTAATAAGTACGAATGCATGTAACACACAGACACAAACTGACATTAAATATACAAAATTAATGCATAAAGTAATTTATATTATGTCACTATTTATTTTATGATAAAAACTTAAAGTATCTTCAAGTCCATAGCTCCGGAGAGGTAGGCAGAGGCACAACCAGGGCACCCACGACCAGCCGTAGTCTCTAAGTCCCATAATGTGATAGGTGGGAAGCCTATCGCCAACCGGAC
This sequence comes from Calephelis virginiensis, assembly GCA_002245475.1. NCBI lineage: Eukaryota > Metazoa > Arthropoda > Insecta > Lepidoptera > Riodinidae > Calephelis > Calephelis virginiensis. The sequence continues at coordinate 194,277 of NJDC01005053.1, forward strand.
ATATGTCCAATCCCAAGCAACATTTTTTTTATTCGAAAATTGAAAAACCCAAATTTTATTTTCTTTTTCTCATGCAGTCAAGTGCAACACCTGAACCGCTAGACCACACAGGCGATAAAAACTTAAATAGGTAAAAATATGTAAAAGAAACATATTTACGTTTACAGATACGCAAATTCGAACCAAACGTTTTATCAATCTGTATACATGATCATATCAGTAATGATCAGTTACTGATATTTTACATTTATCTCTATTGATACTAAATTCATTCATTCATACATTTATGAGTTAAGGGTATGCGATTCTGACGGACATAATATGTTACTATGTTTAGATTTCAATGCTTGAGTATATTTGAATATCACATTCATGTTCCAAGCAAAATAATTGCTTAGGTACCTTACAATAGTCAAGTGTACGTTATTCGTCCAGCGATATTTATTTTTAGTAACTCGGTTCAAATCACTTCGCTAAACTATAACTTTAAGACGCTAAAAAAGGTTCCGCGGGAATCAGGCAATGTCGCTTTTGAATAGGTCAAATGAGGTGGTAACTGCAACGGGACGAGCACGAAACGACTGCGGGACGGCGAGCGAAAAACAATAGAACTTTATGTGGCCAATTAAACTTAACGGCTAGGAAATTAAGTCGGTATCACAGGGCGACCGTCCGCCATTTTCTTTTTGCAAAGCGCCCCGTTTCCCGCGCTTTTCAACGTCAATTGGCTTTTTATGCGCTAGTTTATTTATATGTCTACGCTTACAGTTTGTTAAAACTGTGGTTTTCTACTCTTAAAGACTTCTAGGAGATGACAAAATTTAGATCATTTTGTTAATTAACTAGCTTCATTGTATTTTAATGTTTGATTATGTAGAAGGCAGTTATTGGTAATATTATAGACTGGCAGATCTTCAAAAACAAGTTTGGGGAATTATTTTAGGATTTACTTATAGAATATTACAGTTTAATTTAGGGTTCAAACCCAAGGGGGCAAACAGCGAAAATTGAAAAAAAATCTTTATAATATAGAAATAAAAATTATTTATTCTATATTGATCATAAATTCCGTTGTTGAAGATTTTAGCCTCCAAAATTTGTCCACCTGTCTGTACTTTTGTCACAGAGCGTACACATCTAAAATTCTTCGACCACTGAAATATTTTTAAGCTGTATTTATGTGACAGTGGGGAACACTAGTGTTGAGGATTGAGGAAAATATATAAGTACTAGCCGTCCCAGCAGAACGTCTGCTATTTCTTGTGCTGTGATTCACCCTCATCACTTAGGGTTATAAAAAATATATGTTGGCCGATTCTCAGAACTACACAATATGCTCGCAAAATTTCATGAGAATCGCTCAAGCCGTTTCGGAGAAGTACGGGAACGAACATTGTGACACGAGAATTTTATATTATAACTAGCTGATCCGGCAAACGTTGTTTTGCCATATAACTAATTAAATGACGATTGATCAGTTATCAGTATAAAAAATGATTAAATGACTAAAATGACTATTAAAAAATAAAGATTGTTGATAAAAGGGTGAAAATTTAAGGTTGTATTTACTTTTATATGCTGTATCATAAAAAATAAAAACAAAAAATGTTGTCTGAAAATTACAAAAAAAAATTTATAGGTGGACCACCCTTAACATTTAGGGGGATGAAAAATAGATGTTGGCCGATTCTCAGACCTACTCAATACGCTCCCGAAAATTTCGTGCGAATCGGTCAAGCCGTTTCGGAGGAGCTCAAGTTCGAACCCCGTGACACGAGAATTTTATATACATAGGTATTAGAAAGTATATACGAGATATAGCAATATCGATATAGGCGAGTTGGCTGAGGCCTCTACCTGCTGGTTATGAAGGTGAAGAAGAAGACGAATGTGAAGAACTACAAGTTTGTGGTTGTCTTTCTTGAGCTGCGTGACAAGTAGGTTTTATTTTTTTAAAGGAGCCCGTAACCAACCTTCTCTAGGTTTAGCAACTTATTTATTCGAGGCATAACACCCAATCCTTAAGTTTGCACCGCACCCTTAACATCTCTGCTGTTTATAAACAACGTTTATTAATTGTTATCAAGAACCTGCTTGTTTTTTTTATTTAGAAGTTCTAATGCAACCTATTCTAGAATATTTTTTTGATATTCCTACCGTGCGACCTAATGTGAGTGCTAGAGATAATGTTCCATGCTGAAGGGTAGCACAGACGGTAGGCTTGCACTCGTATCCTAAGATTCCGATAAAAACATGGCGACATAACAGTAACAGGTTTGCAGGTCACAGTCATCTTTTACATCAGAAAAGCTACAGGTTTTTAGCTATCTTGCAGCATAAACGAAAACTGCTAAAATAATTATCTAAATTAAAGTGCACATTAATGCACAATGATAATTGTTATTCCATTTAATTTGTGCCCAGAAATGAGATTGGATCTGAAAATAACTGCTATCGATAGCAGTTGTTTTTCAAAGAAAGGCAGTGGAATCTATCCAAAGCCATTGTACCGTTATTTCCTCCACATCTCCATGTAAAATGCTAAATAACTGCCTTTTTATACAAACGATGCGACGTTTCAGATGCAAGTGTTTGTACCCTTTAATATTTTTTATGTTGATGTTGACTATTTAATAATTTTGCAGTCAAGTTTTTCAACCGACTTCAGAAAATGGAATTTGTTCTCAGTTCGATCCTACGTCTTTATGTGTATCACCTACGAAATTTATACTGGATGAACCAATTTTGATGTTTTTTTTTGTTTAAAAGTAACCAAGAATGTATTTTTGCATCAACATCTCCGAAAAAGGAAAGGCACAACCAGGGTACCCACGATTAGCTGAAGATACTGCTAAAGTCCCACAATGTGATAAGCGGCAAATCTACCGCCAATCGGGTACTTACCCAATACTGGGATACATTGTTTCATTAGAAAATTTAAAAAACACATTTTTGTTTGCTCGTTCCCGTAATCGAACCTAGCAACACTTGTAATGAACGCCAGACTGCTAGACAAGGTGTAATAGGAACTGCCAAATATCCGTCGGCGTATGGATCCAATGATATATTTCGGCGATACAAGTATTTTTACCTAATTACATTTTGTAAATTTAGACTCTTTTCGAGCCAGTCATGGAAGAATTGATAAGATGGGTAGGCAGGAAGAAAATTGTTTCCCAGCACTTAGCACTTAGCTGGGAAACAATCACAAAGTGCTAGGAATATTACTATCATTACTGTACTTCTTATCTATTATTATCGCTTAAATTCCGGCAAACCCACACTAACTAGCACAGAGCTAGAGTGCCTTGTAGCAACTTGTCCACGTGCGTTTAACATATTAACAGCGACACATTCCGTTCCAGAAGGCAGGGTAGCAGGGTTGCGAAATGGGCCTAACACCTCGCCCACATGAAAACGACGCACCCATAACCTCTATGGTGCCTATAGGCTACGCTTATCAATTACTATTATGAGATCTGTGTGCTTGTTTGTTGTCTTATTACATTTATTTTATGATATTGGAAGGCAAACAAAGTTAGGGATTACAAAGGTTAAAGGCTAGATACAACAAAGTTGGCAATAGTACATTGCCAACCTGAGGCCGGGATGTTATTCCTCGAGTAAAATTAAGTTTACCGGCTACCTTATCCTCCGAACCGGAACACGTCAACGGCAAGTGCTGACGTTATGGCGGCAGGAGTAGATAGGGCGTTTGTACCAATCCGGGCGAGTGTCTGCAAAACTCGACCGTCTATTCAGATGTCCCAGTATTAATGCCGTTTAGCCTTTGCTCGCCTTTTACAAGTTGCTGGACAGGAAGGCCGATGGTCCATTCTGCAAAGGAGACCGGACCAGCAACATACAGAACAAAAAGAAAGTTTTGTCTTATCATATCATTTTAAATTGATGATAATGCCATTTTTTACTTTATTCTCTGCTAAGAAAAAGGCGTAAAAATATTTGTTTTCTGTGTTAAGAGTAGTGTCCCTAACAGCTGAATAAACTTTAAGCATACCTATCACATAAAAATAAAGATTAAAGATCACACTAAATTTATAATGAAACATAATTTCAATTTGTATGAACATAAAAATCACAATAACTTATGATTATCTGTGTAAATTGAAAAAATGAAACTGTCATAAATGTAAAATTTTTGGCGCGCAAACTCTCGTTATCATTAGCGAGTGTCAAGTCACATTGTGCATATTAATAATCTGTATACTTGATTACACGTTGAAGGTAATTCAAAAAAGATTCTTAAATTTATGATTATATGGTGGATATCAGAACGTTTTCTACGTAAATATTCAAAATAATATAAAAAGACTAACGATAATAATGTAAACGATCAGATTCACTTTGTATCATTGAAAATATATCAAACAAATGAATTAAATTTTTGGGTATCGCACGCAGTTTCGATGCTATAGTAGCTTTTTAACATTAATTACATTTTTATATTTTTGTAGCATCATAATTATACTCGTATAATCCTAATAATATTATAAATTCGAATGTTTGTGTGACTGTTTGTTACTCCTTCACGCAAAAACTGCTGAACCGATTTTCACAAAATTTGGTACACACATAGAGGGTAACTTGGATTAACACATAGGATAGTTTTGATCCACCACGCGGACCACGCGGGCAACGCCGCATGGAACAGCTAGTAATATATGGATATGTATGTATACTAGCTTTTCCAGCGAACTTCGTTCCACTCCGTCAGTTCATATGTGAAAAATAAAATGTTGTTTTTCCTAGTTTCCTCGCAGTCGAACGTACAAACAAGTATTCTATGTTCGTTTCCTGGTTCTAATCTACCATTCCATCAATTTTCAGCCAAATTGATTCAGCCGTTCTGGAGTTATAAATAGTGTAACTAACACGACTTTCTTATAAAAATAAATAAAGTAGAAAAGAACATTATTACAATGATGTATAGACATGAGTTTAATCATTTATATTTTATTTACCATTTGGAGGTTAAAGTAATGAAAACTATCCAGTAACATTATTCTATCAAAATATTTCAGTTAAAGCGAAGTTAGGCGGCCGAATCCTTAACTGCTAGAAATAGTTTTGTTTAGTTTAGTTTTGATACTCTGCATTATTTGTTTATTTGCATAACAAAGATTATAATAAGTCAGAATTTTCAAAGATTGATCAAATTACTCTTTAGCAGCATTTACGTAATAAAAATAAAAAAAGAAGATTTTTCCCCCGTGTTGTTCCGGGCTCCTTTGCAGAATAGATCATCTGCCTTTCTGCCAGGCAGCTCGTAAAAGGCGAGAATAGGCTTGCCGTCACTGACACCGTGACATCCTACTAGGTGGTAGAGTTTTGCAGCGACTCGTCCGGATTGTTACCACCGCCTTACCTATTCCTGCCGCCATAACGTCATGACGTGTTCCGGTTCGCAGGGTAAGGTAGCCGGTAAACTTACTTTTGCTCGAGGTCTAACAATTAACATCCTGGCCTTAGGTTGGCAACGCACCATTACCACCTTTGGTGTCTATAGACGGCGAGAATTTTTTACCCTCAGGAAATCCGTCTGCTGTTTGCTTTGCATTATCATAAAAAGAAATCTTCATATAGAAAATGTAAACATTTTCCATTTTTTTATTGCCCGATTCGGAGATCGAACCCGAGGCCTCAAGAGGTCAAGTCCGACGCCGGACTGCTAGACTACAGAGGCGATTACCAATTTTATTAAAACATAGATATCTTAAACAAAAATTTTGATATTTTTTTAGTAATCACGAAAACAAAGATAGTTTTTTATTCCTTTTCATTCGCATGACCTCTAACACATAGGTAAAATTGCTATATAGGTAAAATGTTCTAAGTATTCGTAAGAAAATGTTGACAACAATATTCTACATACAGCATATTATGACCATAACCTCATATAACAATCGATAAAAACTTTTTTACTCCTCTAGTCCATAATTCTGTTGTTGTTACAACTTAAGTACTAGTAGGTATAAAAATAATATATTTTTTTTTACCTTTTTTATTATTATTAGTATCAAGTAAATATTTATGTTGAGTAGTTTATAATTTTAACTAAGATTTTTCTTATCTCTTTAATATTAAGCTTGGACACTGCCTACCTATCACTTTGTATTCTGTATTGTTTTACTCTATAATAGATTAGCTGTAAGACATCTCTTGTTAGAGATAAACTCGCGTTTTGTTCAGTATGTATATTTGTATTCTCTTGCTGTCGATCTCATGTAAAATATAATGTGAAATAAATATGTGTAGACTATATATCTTTAGTCTTAGGCCTTAGGAGGACAGCGTAGGCCATAGAGAATAGAGTGGCAAATATCACGATCCTTGTAGACCTGCCTCCTCCATATTCATTACTCTTCATACTGAGAGCCACCGGTTTCGGACCACCCTCAGATATAACCTAGTGAATTGGTAATGGTTTGGTAGTACGTTAACCCAAGTCTCCCCGGGTACCTATTTCCATCTACACTCAATTGCATATCTGTTTTATCATTTTTTCAACATAAGTGAACGATAATGTTTTATATGGCATTTTTTGTTCGACCTTGTCTCGTATTTTATTGATTTCAGTGCGAATATAAACGTTTGTTCCCTACAAACGTAGGAAGACCTAGGTTGATATTCTGCGACCAAACTGCTCTGGTGAAAAACCTAAATAAATGGATTTGCGGCATCCCTATTGCTAGGTTCAAGATTTTCAGGACCGGAGATATGTAATTCGATTGGCCCTAAGAACTTATTACAAAGGTCAGAACCTTGCTGGAAATAAGGAGGAGGTGTTTTAAAATAGAGTCAAATATGGCGTTTAACAGAATCGCCAGAACTTGCTTATGTTAAACTAGTACCCTAACAAACTGTTGTTGTTGGATGAATCTACAACATGGTCACAGAGAGGAAGGTTCGACCTAATTTTATGTCGCTGTATTATCGCCTCTGTGGTCTAGCGGTCCAGCATCGGACTTGACTTCTTGAGCTACTAGCTTTGATCGCCGGGTCGAGCAACAAGAAAATTAATTAAAATTATATATTATGTAAATAAAAAATAATTTAAACGAATTCGAGGCAAATCTAATGATATTTATCTTTGAAAAACACTAATTTCCCTTTGAGAGTCCTTCAAGCAGTTCTGCAAATGATGTGCATGTGTGCGTTGAATTGCTTGGAGTTCTTTGTACTCACAAGGTTGAACCTTGTACTTTAGGAGTACACTTATATATGTACTTAAGAATAATTTTTAATCGACCACAGAAAGAACGACATATTTATTGAGTTGCGATTATACTTTTGTATTGTTTGTAGTTTTTGAAGAGTAAAATCCGTGTATATACTGAAAGACATATCATTACATGGAAAGTGTTTTAATAGTCCCCCGTGTTGGTACGGACTCCTTTGTAGAATAGACCATTCGCCTTCCTGCCAGGCATCTCGTAGAAGGCGAGCATAGGCTTACCGTCACATACATCGATACATCTGACTAGGTTTCGCAACGACTCCCGCGGAGTAGTACCACCGCTTTACCTATTCCTGCCGCCATAACGTCAGCGCTTGCCGTTAAAGTATTCCGGTTGGGAGGATAAGGTAGCTGATATACTTACTTTTGCTCGGGGCCTGACATGCAGACCTCAGATTGCCAATGCATCATCACCACCTTTGGTGTCTCTCGGCGGCGTGAATTTTTACTACTAAGAAATCCGTCTGCTTGTTTGCCTTACAATTTCATAAAAAAAGACTTTTTGGTTTTGGAAGTTTGAAGTTGAAAGAAATGGCAATATTTTTAGTAATATTTTACTACTATTTCCCTTTTAAATACAACATAACAAACAAAGCTAAGACTTTTGTATTGGGATAAGTACTACCTTTACGCCAGGGGGTAAGGGCGTGAAGACGGGCTTATCGCAAACTGGGCACAATTCCAATCCGGCCAACGTTGTTATTATTTGTTTTGTAAATTCAATTCCAACACCGAACTGCTGAACCACAGAGGCGATAACCGATGATATTAGCGGCGTCTTTCTCGAATCTTTCTAATTCACATGTTAGTTCTATATTCGAGTCCTTCTTTTACTAGCTTTATTAAAGCTATCTGCATAAAAACATTTACTTTCTATTTTAAATTTATTTAATATTTATCGCCTCTATGGTCTAGCGGTTCAAGTGTTGGACTTGACTTCATGAGGTCTGCGGTTCAAATCCCGGGTCGGGCAGCAAAAGGAAAATGTGGTATTTCAAATACTTTTATATAATAAAATTTGCTCGGGATTGAATATGTGTCCGGTAGGCGATAGGCTTGCCCCCTATCACATTGTAGGACTAAGTATGTTCGGCTAGTCGTGGGTGCCATGGTTGTGCCTCTGCCTAACTCTTCGGGGATATGGGCGTGAAGATGCTTACTTACTTAATTTTTCATATTTACTGTACATTGTCGCAACTTTGAATGTTTAAAAAAACTACGTTCACGAACTAAAAGCGAGAAGATCCTGCGAAAAAACTCAGCAGGCCGCTTTTTTAGAAAAACAGTTTACTCGTAATATTACAATGACGATAATATTTCTACTAAATTAGTCTAGAATTTAGCACCAGGAGCAATTAATCCATACCATACTATTTTATCTTGGGTACATTTTTTGTGTTAAAGATATTTTTTTCTCATACACAAAAACATTGCTTAAATTCCTTGTACTAGATCTTGCCCGCAGCTATGTTGAAACTTCCCGCCCGCGGTCAAGTTATAGCACAATAGCTAAATTACAACGGGACCCCCTGAATATTATGGACCTCGGTTAGATGTCGCGTCGGCATAAAAGTAGCTCTATGTAACTCTTTAGGCTCTTACTTCTATACATAGAGTGACTTTTAAAGCCAAATTTTGAGAAACGATTCGGAATCGACAACCCTTTCGATCTATGAAGTATTTGTAATGTTTTAAATTGTATTCAACACAAAATATAAGATCCATGGTTATTAAGTTAACAAAGCATCAAACTGGTTTCCACCGACCGCAATCGCATTCACAGGCTGGTGACGTCATGACTCGTGCTAGGTATCATAGCGTGACAACGAGTAAAGCATTTTTGCAGACTAATTTAAATGAATGTTTATTAAAATAAATACAGCAATTTGTCAATATTATTTACAATACTTTATCATTTCAGTCTTTAGCCTTTATATATATAATTGGAATCTCGGAATCGGCTTCAACGATTTTCATGAAATTTAGTATGTAGGGGGTTTCGGGGGCGATAAATCGATCCAGCTAGGAGTCATTTTTAAAGAATGTCATTTTATTTGTGTTTAAACTGAAAAATATGACTCTTCCTGACATCTATTGGCGAATAATAATACTATTTTTGTGAGCAATAAAGTTGTTCCAGCAGATGGCGTTGTTAAGTGATTCGAAGTCAATTAGTGTTTGCTAAGAAATTTTATATTAAGGGTCATACTTAAATATAATTTCCAAAAAACACAATTTATAAAAAAATACCGAGCTAAGCTCAGATACTAATAGATTAATCGTAACATAATTTCCTGAGAATTTATTTTATCTTGTTACCCCATTCAAAACAGTTAAAAAAAAGCCAAATTTCAAAAAGATTTCCCCCTTACCAAACCTTGAGGTATGATAGTCCCAAATTCCAGAATGTTTCGCTGTTTTTATTGTGTTATTAGCAGACACACCAAATCTCAGCTTTCTTATACTTCATAAATTATCTATCATATGAATTTTGATGGTCATCGATGAGTCAGTGACTATATAGGGGGTTATTAGATACCAATTAAAGCAACTATAAGAGCTAACATCAAAAGCACCGTGGACACTTTAAATTTGCAATAAATTTTCTAAGTATCTTCACGTCTATATCCCCGATGATGTTGGCAGATTTACCATCAAGACTCAAACTACTAGCCAAAGACACTAACAACCTACCACAATGTGATAAACCTATCGCCGACCGGGTATACATCTAATCCCGGGTAACGTTGTTTTTATTAGGAAATTTAAAAAAAACACAATTTCCTTCTATTGCCCGCCCTGGAGATAAAACCTGGGACCTCATAGAGTCAAGACCTACACTGGACTGCTACACCACAGAGGTGACAATAATTTGACCTGTATGATGTGTATAGTAAATTAAAATTTGGTTTAACTAGTAATCCAAACCCTAATAATGGGTGGTCAAAAAAAACGATGAAATGAAGTCTCTCCAGATTATTTAGGTACCCGTTTATAAAATATCTATTAACACTTATCGTTGACTGACACAGTACAAGTATGTATTTCAGTACTTACTTAGGTATGTAAACCTCGAGCTTTCACATCCAAACTTGAGTTTCGTATAAGTTTATTCCATTCTTCCATTCCAGTTTTACTGCATCTAAATCCATATTATTCTGATCGTTTTAGACATGATTGGGGTAAGAGAACAAGCGAACCTTCAAACGAAGGGGATGGCACAATCAAAGTAACATTCTAAGAGATACGTGAATAATTAAATGGTTCATTACTGACAAGATCACTGTGCTGCTGCTGTAAAGAGCTGGGCAGTAACTTGCTCAAGTCCCCCACCTTACCATGTCGCTAATAAGATAGTGTTTGATGCTGTCGCGTGATCCGCAGAGTAGGTCCGCTGATAGGTTTGCACATAAGAATTAGCGCAGTGAGCACAAAACAGTGACGAAGCTATAACAGCGACGATATCTGTATCTTGCTGATAGTTTTCTCTTGCCATCAGGACAGCAACGTGCCTTACCATATAAAATAGGCATTAGCATTAACCAGTAAATTATACCATCAATTAGTCTACCCATGCGGTCTTACCCATTCTCTTATTGTAGTTTGTGAATTAATAAATCAACGAACACAAGAATTATAAGACAAAATATTTTGAGCAACTCTGATATGTTTATAACGTAGACACCAATTTTTGGAGTACCTGTATAATTATTAAAGGTCGTTATTGAACAATGCTTAACAATTTCGCAACGCTTGAGATCGATTAGTACAGCTGCGTTTCAGAAATGTCAAATTAAAATTAATATATATTGTACGAATGTCATTGGGTTTACTCGAGTTTATGACAATGTTTGGCCCAAGGCGACTGCCCTCAGCGGTGCAGTCAGGGCCGCGTCTAACAGTATATTGCACCCGACAATTTACCTTCGTAAGTGATAGGCTAAAGCGATATCTATATCTTTTTGTCTTTTGGTTCAAAAGTTGACTGGTAGAGAATGGCTATTGAGAAATTTTGCCCACTAATTATGATACTATTGAAGGAGTATCAAAAATAAATATTAGATTTTCCTAAATTTAGTGATAGTGTTTATATTTTAATATTTGCATTTTTGTAATGCATTTCAGAAAAATTTAAGCTGAAGTTTATAGTCAACTTTTTCTTTCGTTTTTTTCATATTCATAACCATATTTTAGGCAGATAAAGAAATCGTAGGGAGTCTCGTACTTAAATGTTAAATAGAGCAATCCAAAACTTGTAACTAAATAAATAATTTTTTTTCAATGCATTTTTTATATTCTATTCTTGGTTTTCTGGTAAAACTCATAACTATTAAAATTCACCGCTAATTTCCTACAACATGGACCGCATGTGGCGACGTGATAATTTTGGACGAGAAGCGAAGGTGAGAGTGCTTTATTTATAAACACGTCGCTTATGACTTGTGTGGGTTTTGTTGCACTTCCTGCTGTGCCATCTTGTTTATGGATACCGTCAATCCTTTTCTCTGGGAGATAAAGCAAGAGTATGCAGAAGGAGAAATAGACTAACTTTGCAGCTCAGTTCTTAAGAAGCTGATGCTAGTAGAATCTTGATGTAGAAAATTTATTCAGAGAATAAATACAGTCGTCAATTGAAGTTGTAAAATTGAATCAATTGAAGTGGTAAACCACAAATATTAGGTTTGTTTGTTAGTGAATGCGGTAATTAGTTTCTTTTGTCTGAATAGCGGAAAATTCTACATCTCTCTAAAGTAATTTAAAAAAATTACAACACTAGCTTAATTCAGGCTGACAGAACGTATAAAGAATAACATTATATTATGTCTACAATTAGTTTACATTTTTTAAATAAATATGGAAACCGAGTCACGATTATTAGGCTTGATAGAAGGTAATTGCAAATTTTCACAAAAGTCATATTTTTTCCGTCTCTGGAAATAATAATTGCTTTAAAAAAATTAAAAAAGTATCTTCACGCCCATATCCATGAAGAAGTAGGCAGAGGTACAACCAGGGCACCCACGACTAGCCGAAGACACTAAGTCCCACAATATTATAGGTGGCAAGCCTATCGCCAACCGGGAATTTTTTTTATTAGAAAATTGGAAAAACCCAATATTTTTTTGTTGCCCGATCCGGGATTCGAAACCGGGACCTCAGGCAGTCAAGTCCAACAACTGAACCGCTAGACCACAGATATATGTTTCAAGATATTGTTTACAGAAAAAGTTTCATTTTTTTTTACATCCAGCTAAATTTATTTAATAGTGTTTAAATTCCCAAACTTATTTCTAGTATCTTGTGAGTTATTAGTATACAAAAAAATGTTATTAACTCTCAGTTCTCAAAGGTCTAGTTTTAAATATCCGTGAGGACAAATCGGCGTATTGGGGGCGCAAAAAGCCTAGATAGTGTATAGTTCTGGTATTAGGGGTAAGTTTGCCTGTCAACATTAACAAGAGCCTTGATTTTCCAGGTTCAGGTTGGCATTGCACCAATAGCAGCAAAGGTCGTATTTTATATTTCAGTATAACTGACGAGTAGAAGACTCTCTGTAGGTACCAACCATCTACCGTAGACCATTCAAGTTAGTAGTACGTCGCTATTTTGGCCAAGATCTTGGTTCAAGTGTACTAGTCTATCGCCTAGCCTAGCCTAGCTAGTCATTATGAAAAAAACATTTTCCAGAGGACCGAATTGTAAATCTAAACCATTCTCGAATCCCCTTGAACACATACAAAAAAATCATCAAAATCGCTCCAGTCGTCTAGGAGGAATTCAGTAACAAACATCCGAACACAAGTATTATATATATTAAGATATAAAGATGTACCTATGTTTTGTAAGTACTGCCTAGAGATAACTAAGGTTGCTATAGTGTGTTGCCAATCTGAGACCAGGATCTTAGGCGTCGAGCAAAAGTACCTAAGTTTACTGACTACCTTATCGTCCGAATCGGAACACATCAACGGCAAGCGCTAAAGTTATGGTGGTAGAAATAGATTAGGCAGTGGTACCAAGCCGGGCGAGTCGCTGCGAAACTCTTCCACATAGTCAGATGTCACAGCGTTAATGACAGCAAGCCTACGCTCGACTTCTTACAAGCTGCCTGGCAGGAAGGCAGATGGTCTATTCTGCAAAGGAGCCCAGACCGATACAAGGGAAATTTAGCATAAAGGTGATACCTTGAAGGAGGATATAAGCATTTTACCCTGTTTTAACGGGTTCTCAAGGAAGAGGTAAATAACAAAAGCTGATATACAAATTTATCTATTGAAGTTTGAGTAAACAGTATCCAAACACACTAAATATGAGTCTATAAAAGTCCTAGCTATAAAAACCAGACCTTATTTAAAATGCCGTAAATTTAAATCGAATTTCTCATTAACTACATTCGATATGAAGCCATATTTCGATAACGACATTTTTATATTTTACAAATTCTGTTACGGTTAAAAGCTAATAAATTTTGACATTTATTAAAATATATTTTGGTTACTAAAATATAAGAAATGAAGTAAAATTTGTTTATCTGTTTCTTTAAAAATAAGGTCGTACCTCTTCATGTGACCTGAACAAGTTTTTGTTTTTGTCGTATTCCAGTTTAACATACATATATGACTCGGCACTTCAGCAACATTAACATCATTGATGCAAATGGGAGACGCATATTTCTTACCATCGAGAAATGTGTACACTTCAAATCAAATCATACTAAGCATTTATAACTGGTTTTTTTATATAAATTAAATAATACCGTTACAAATATAGTACATAGTTCTAACATAAAAAAATCTTACATAGTATTTCACAGCTTAATAGAAGACAACATTTCTTATTTATTGTACAACTTGTTTCTTTTTTATTTTTTTTTATACAAGAGGAGGCAAACGAGCAAATGTTTCTAAAAACAATTGAAAATTACAATTCTCAATTGATGTTTTCAAATTTTATTACTCATCATTGCATTACAAAAAATTAGTCTTATCTAAATAATACCTAAGCAACTTTGTATCTATAATTTATTTTAGATTATTCATAAAAATACATAACAATAAATAATACTTGTTTTTTTTTTTAGTATTAAAAAATATGTTTACATATAAAAATAGATCGCTGAAATGTATTTCCGCGAATAGCTTCCAAACGTTTGGATCGATTTGGCTAATTTTTATTTAGAATTATTTATGATAGTTCAAAAAAAGCTAAAAAGGTAAGAATATCAGAAAACCAGCGAGAAAAATTGAAAAAATAATGTTTAAATTCGGGAGGAACTTTACAGGACATCTAGTAATATAAAAAACAAATTAGCTAAGATAACTAACAAACTCACGGCCCTCCTAAAAATAAGATATGTGTTATAGGTCGATGCTGGCTTGTGGCCGAGGTGTAAGGCCAACTGTGCTAGTCTACCGGCTACCCTAAACTCCTGACCGGAAGATGATTCTTCCATTATGGCGGTAGGAATAGGAAATAATATCATTTAGTTAATAATATTACGTACTACATAATCATCGCCGATCTTGGTTACGGAGACCCTGTTTTCGGTGCTTGTGTTATAACTTATAATATATAGATTTAATAGAAACTTTTAAATATAGCACGATATAAAAGCATCGTTTTTAGTTTTCTAAACTGGTTTTTGTCGTGCTAAGAACTTCGACCACTATACTCTTTATTGTTTTAGTAGCGTCATTGATATAATGAAGTAATATACGGGTAATTTTACAAGCTAACGAGTCTTACAAGCTAATAACAATAGTAGTGTTATGGGAAAAATACCCATGACACGACCAGTAGTGCCACGTGGTCTAGGGAAACAAACGATACCTAACTTCCAACCGATTCGCCAATTTTGAGAATTTTTCTACCTACCCAGTGTGGCCAGACGTACCTATATATTAATAAACATCATAATATGTCTTCTGATCACGTATTTCCCTATTAATAACAATTGTATGCAGAATATAAATTGTACATTTTGTTTTTTTTGCAAGTTGGCAATGTGCCACAATATTGATTAGTTATAGCGAACAATACTTCATACACTTGTTGATACCAAATGTCATTGAATTATAAAGTTTTAATATGCCACACTGTCAGCATTGTTCTTAAAACTAACCTCCGCAGGCTTTTTTGTCTATACGTTTTATTTTTAATGGTAAATATTTAAAATAAGGAATTGTTACTCATACTGGTCTCGGCACTTTCTGTAAATGAGACTATCTGCCTCTTTACCTAGCACCTCGTGAGAGGCGAGCATTTTTACATATTTTTACTACATTACCAACTCGACCACTGCTTTTACCATTGCTGCAACTTACCTGGGTAGGGATACATTGCCTTACCTATTCCTGTCACAATGATAGCATCGTCATATTCGGGTTCCGAGAGTAGGACAGTCGATCGACTTACACATTAGGACTAAAACTCTTGGTAATTGGGCTGTATCCTCTGCCTGTCGTAAGAGGCGACTAAAAGGGGGTTGGGGCTGTGAGTAAACTGATCGGGGCGTCCCCATGCTGCTGTCGTCAAAGTGCTGGTACCAGAAGATTGTGTCTTCTGAGCGGATGAGCCTGCGGGCATCAGACAGCGATGAGGTTGACAGCGGTGCGTTCTTCGGATATCCCGCTGTCACCCGATACGCACAGAGGATGGTCACTGAGTGGTTTTAACCTGTAGGAGTCTGGCATAATCCGCCACTTCCTCCAAAAGTGGAATCCGGTATCCATGAGGATTTCCACTTGTTAAAAAAATTACTAAAACTGTTACCATAAAACAGTGACGAATCTGCAACAACTACAGCATATAAAGGTAACAGTTGTTTCTTAGTATTAAGAGGATGTCTCATATTCTGTCCGTTTTCTTTCTTATCTTATAAAAAAAACAGCCTTATTATTCATAAATAATGTATTGATTTTTTTCTAAGCTGGTCCGATATAAAGTATACTTCTAGTTCAATTTAAAATATGGGCAACTCTTTGAAACACAATTACCTATTATTTAAAAAAAGTGTCTTCATGCATATTATTAAAATGTAAATGTCTATGTTTTAGTATACATAGCCATTTTTTTAAAGAAAGAAAGAAAATTATTTATTTACGGAATATGTGTGTAAATGTTACAAAAATATTTAAGTATAAATATTCAACCATATTTTGGTGTGCAAATATTCTAATATTTATAAAAAAATATTATTTAATTACATAAGATGCTTTAACTTTCAAGCCAATTATTTATATTTATAATTAGTTTAATCATTTATAACCAAAACATTTTAAAAAATTAGAAAACTCATCTGTTTTCTTGTCTTCTTTTATTTAAGATTTTTTTAGTATAACACATTAAATCATCCCAGCTTTATAGAGGATTAGAAGATCAAGGAGTAGAAATACATGTCTATTGCAATAGTTGACCACCTGACAGACGATGTCATGTCCTAACTTTGGCGTTGGCGGCGTGATGAAACAGCCAAAGGAAATAAAGATTTCTTTTTTGTATTTGTGATGAGTTTTGATTGCTTTAAATCGATTACCACATCCACGTGCCGCTTGATTCCGTTTGTAATATTACATGCGTGACATGTATACCAAACCTAATCGATTTCCCCGTCGTCTGACAGCAGATAGTCTTATGTCTCATGGTAACCGCCAAGGTCTAGTCTAAAGTTCCTGTGATCTGGCCGCAAAATTAGGCTTTCTCTTTTTAGTGTTCGCATGCCCCAATTCTATTTGCGTTCTAATTTTGGAAGTCATATGTGTCTAACGTTCCTGTGTTGACCTGAAACTTTACAAAGTTGTTTGGTTTTTGTGACGTTTTAAAATTTGTATGGCGGAGGCTAAGAAATATACAGCACAAAATAATTCTACCCTTTTTAAGAGTGGCAGCGGACGTGTTCCGCCGAAGTAAAGTTGGACGTTCAGGCTACTGGAAGTTTACTAGTTATTCTAGATCATAATAGTGACTAAAACTAACTTTATGGCAAAAAAATGGCTTTGTCCTGGGTCCTCTATATAATAGACTATCTTCCTCTTCCTCCTAGCCTGTTATTAAATCAGTTATTAACAACAATACCACTCATATTAACAACGATAGAGCGCTGTGTAGTGACCTGTCCGACTAGGATACTGCCACCCTACCTATTCCTACCACCTCGGTGGCAATATCATGAGCCACAGAACAGTGATGCTTCTAAAATATGTATAGTGTCTATAACCCACGGCTGTCTCCTTGCAACACAAGATTCGGGTTCTTCTTCGCTGTATTTTCCCATGAAAAGTGTAAGGTATTGGTATCCAGATGAGTTGATTTTATCACCTGTCAAAGTGCTGTTAATAAAGTCTAGCTCTTTTCTAGCCTATAGACAGTTTGTCAATTCTTTGGAAAATCTTAACATAAGAGTAAGTTTACGATAACAGTTGTAATTTAATTAACTGATTACTACCTTCACGTGGTATTCGATCGCGGTGATCAAATTACATGCAAGTCATGTATGCAGACGGTTGGTTTCCCCGACGTCTGACCGCAGGCTTATCACCCATTGTGTCTGTCAAGGTCTGCTCTGAGGCCTCTCGTTTAACTGTACTGGAACCATTTATTTATTTATTTATTTATTTATTTATTTCACATGGAAGACCAACAGCAACTTATACAATTAAAATGGTAACAGAAAAAAAACAGTAAGCCAATTACAGGTCCTCACTTATAGACACATATTAAACATTAATATATAAATGTTAACACTCCACCATAATACACGAAACATATCGAATTCTAAAAAACAAATAATGTTAAACAGACAACTTAAAATGAAAAAAAAAAACAGAGTAAGAATAATTATAAAAACAATTCAAATTAATAGATCACTGCAAAAAGTAATTGTTGCTATAGCATCGCCTTGCTTTAGAAACATTGATTATAAATGGATCAATATCTAGATTTTTACATAAACGATTGAAAGACCTGCTCGCTCTTATTAGGTATGAGTTTTGTCTATATTTAGTAGCAGCTTTGGAAATATGCAAAGGTGGGTTGAATCTAGGGATAAAATTTGGCACATTAAACAAAATTTTATTCAATAGTTCAGGACAGTCTATATCATTATTAATAATTTTTAAAATATATGCATAGTCAGCGAATTCACGCCGTTTATGTAAAGGCAGTAAATGAAATTTTTTACAAAGGTCATCATAACTGAAGGAATAATATGGTAATTACAATCGGTAACACAAATAACGAACAAAACGTTTTTGAACCGATTCAATACGATCGATATACTTATAATAACGTGGATTCCAAACTTGTGAAGCGTACTCAAGGTTACTTC
>NJDC01005053.1:213933-276655 GCA_002245475.1 Calephelis virginiensis
AAGTCATGTCATGGGGCTCGGGTAAAGCGGTGACCTCATTACTCAAGCTCATATTGTGAGATTTGGCGGCAACGAGAAAATACACGATACGCTAATTTCTTCCTGATTATTTTATTTGTACACTTTCACTGAACAAAATGCCACCAAAATTGACTAATTTTATTCAATATACACCCGAAATTCAATAACTATGAAAAAACTACGACCATATTTTCTCTCGATGGCGCCAAAACTCCCAATTTAGTAGTTTCCGAGATTAAAAAACAGGCTACATATATCTACAGAAAAAAGTCATAAAATTGCTAAGTTGTGATGATAAAGAAGAATGTTTAATAATGTTTTGATGACTTGAGGCTACAGTCAACCCGAGAGGTGCTAAGCTTCTGGTATTCTTTAACAATTTCTCTAACCAACAAATCTAAACATTTCAGGTTAAGGATGAGCACTGACGTTGCAGCGACGTGAATAAGTAATAAGTTGTTATCTATCTGACCGTGTTGTAGTACTCAATCTACTTCATCTATAAAAGTCCGTATTTTAAATATTAGCTTACTCGTAAGTTAGCCAAAGGTGTACATTATTTAAATTTAATTTAATGTATTTACATTTCTTTAAGAAAATTCCAAAACTCTTGAACCGTGTCATTATTGTCTTAATTTTGGTGCAAATTACTACCATTAAAGCGAAATAAAATAAATTAGCAAGTAAATAAGGTATTCGGAACCACGTCAAAGTAACGACTGATTAAAAATGCTTTAGATCTGCATCCTTTAATACCCAGACAATAGTTATTTTATAAAAAAAAAAATTGACCTTTCCAAAATAGGTAGGACTTACGAATTTTGCCTCATCGTGACTTCAGGAGATGAAATGTATTGAAAATGTATTGATACAGTCCAAAAATACATAAACTATCTATAATTATTGTTACAGAAAAAAAATCTTGTTTTTCTTTTGTATATTCTATAAATTGACGTTGTATTTTCAGTATGTAAGTGTTATATTTTAAAAGCTGAATGTTATTTTAGTTACTACTTTATTACTTAATTACTTAAGAAATATGAGTAATCTTTTGAGGTGATTTTACCAAATTTGTTTCCACGATCACGAAATCTACGATGAGTTAAATTTTTAATAGTCCCATAGAACTTACTAGAGTTGAGAATATACGCAGCTACAATTTCAGCATTTATAAAATGTCTATGGTCTGGCCATCGAAGCAAATTGTAGGATCTCGCGCAACTTTATCAGTAATCTCACATTAATTTGCATTAACACGTACCCTGAAATTAAAAGTAAGTGCTAAGCAAAGTTGGTGAAATTTGTGGTGGCTCTGTACAACTATAGTGGACATTGAATGATTGAAAATTTTAGTCATTGCCATGAACTAATAGGACTTTTTCATTCTATTTAAGCTACAGGGACGTCACCAACGTAACACTCCAGACCAATTCATTGTAGAATTTCGAAATGATTGTGATGTCACTGGTCGAGGGCGTGTGACTGTCGTTAAATGGCTTGTTTGTAATCAATAATGTACTATAAAGGAAAAAATTAGACAGTAGCGGCCAATAATGCCACAAATGCTTGAAAATGCACCCTAATTGCAATAAACATTTACAACTTTGAATCATCATCAAGCATTGTCTATTTTCTATGTATTTTGCAAACAATAATATGCTCTAATTTATTATAAGTAAGTTAAGTGCTGTCCTTTGTCTCAATGAATCTAAAGTTGTTCCAACAGTTTCGTGACCACAGATACGTATTCTTTCGTTCTGAAATCTGTCCCTTGTTCCATGTCCTCGCGTCACACCTATTGTATGATTATTTTCCGTTCATTGGTTAAAAAGCGAATTTTACTTGGGGAACCCTTTAGTTCTCGAATTATACAAAATTAGGGGATATCGCGCAGTAATTTACATGAAGGGCCGCGTAAGTCATGGTTCGCGGCGCAAAGTGCTTTTTGTCCTCAGCATTTTTTCAATATATATCATTGCATTGTTTTGAAGAACTTAGGCTGAGTCCATAAGAATATTCTGTTAAAAAGTCGTTTAAGTACCTTCGGCTAATCATGGGTTGTACTCAAACTATTCAGGCGTATATTATATTATTATTTAAATTATTAGATAAAAAATAGAACATAGTTATTACGAGGCTTATAAAAATTGATTATCCAATAACGATGTGTATATATTTATTAATTAATTAAACAGTAGGTCGTTTGTACCGGTGGTATGATCCTGGGATTAATGCACGGACTAAAACACGTTACCTGTGATTAGTTTGATGAACTTCCTTTACCCAATCGTTAGTACATACATCGTTTGCTATTTATTTATTGAAATACTTAAAATATATAGTTTATTTAAACAAACATTAGTTTTTAACCTCAGATAGATTATTCGAGTGTGACTTTCACTTTAACAAATAAATAATAAAAATTAAAAAAATTATAATTTTAAAAAGTTACGGTTTTATTACAAAATATTATAATGTTACAAAATGGTTTTCAAACTCTTGGTAGAGAGAGAGCAAGCAAGTAGTGAGTAAGCGCATTATTCTAAGTGAATAACGTAACTAAAATATAAACGTTGCCGGTAGCTACATTTGTGTACTAAATGATTTCAACCTCCCGCGGGAACCCGTTTGGATTTTGGTATAAATAATAACCTATATCATTCTCTAACTTCCTAACTTCTCAATGCATAAAGTATTACTACAAAACCGATTTGTTTCGACCTAAAAGATTGAAAAAAGCAAATAACTAATAAAACTTCAGTATTTATAACATTGCTATTGATGTTTTAACAATATTATGTGCACCGTGAACGGCAACGTATATTTACTTTGTAAGGCCTCGTAGGTCAAGTGGCTAGCGTACACGCCTAACTTCACCTACCTACCAACCTCGAGGCTCGGGTTCGATTTCCGACGATGGCAGGCATTTGTATGTTGAACATTTCGCTGTCTGCATTTTCCGGGTCTAAGTGTTTATTAAATTTATTCTGTTATCTATATAAGTATTACGACGTATAAATATTGTTGACTAACACCCATAACACAAGCATACAATTAGCTTACTTTAGGGTTAGACTTAACTTATGTAACTTGCACAAGGAAATTTATTTATTTATTACTCTTTAAGGTGTCTTGAAAAAAACAAACCTATGTGAAATTTGTATATTAGCGATAACATTATCGTTTATTTTAGTAAAATGTTGTAAAGAACATTTTATTTCTTTATCTGCATTAGAAACATAAACTTATATAAAATATCCCATTATGAATACTGCTCTAGTTTAAACGAAGATTCACAAAAATCTGCACGCTCTGTCGCGTGCTTACTGCGTGTAACGGACCTTTTAAATACATATATTTGATAATTCTCTGTCAGTACACTTACCTACACAAATGCTCTGGTCCGGACAACTACCGGACAGTACTAGAAATCTTTGAAAAATTAAAAGGATTTTTTAAAATTTCTTCCTGATCTGTATTTTGGTAAATTCGCGAACGGTGCGTTGCGGGGTCAAAGTTGACACACTTTGACCCCATAAATTAACTATTAAGAACTGATTAATATTGTGTTAATAACAAATTAACAACGACAAACATTAAAACTAAAACAATTTAATAATTAGTAAATTTAATTAACAAACAGGTCTGGAAATGTAAGCAACAGCTTTTTGCTTATATTTGCGGGCCTGATTACCGGAGACTTCGTTAGCGCAGAATAGATTCTTAAGCAAACGGTTAAAGCCAAATCAAATCTTCAACTAGATGCAAAAACAACACAAAGTTCATCAATTCCGGTCCATCGGTTTAGCTGTGAAAGCATAATAGACTGACAGGCTAACAGATATTTGCATTTTTATTATATCAGTATGAAAGTATAAATAATGTATGCTACAAAAAGCCTCTAGAATTCGAATACAAACCTTGAGACATTCCGTTAACATACCTGTTGTAAAAAACGGAGATACTCCTTAATACTACTGTACAGATATATAGACACTGTGTTATAGATAGATAGATTTTTATTCAAAATTAGCTGTCCCGACGAACACCCGGGTTCCACCCGTTCAGTTTGTATGGAAAAAATTAAGTATTATTTTTTTCACACCCTGCAATTGTCCCGGTTTTGCTCTTTATAATAACTTTCCTCCCGACAATAACTAACAAAATAAAAAAAAAAGAATTAGCCAAATCGGTGTAGATGTTCGGAAGTTATGCGCTTACCAACACATTCAGCGATTCATTTTTATAGTATAGATTAGTACACAACATACAATTTTTGGAAGTCAGAAAGTAAGTATTTTTTTTGTATTACACAAATAGTTTCTAGTTGCTTTTTTTTAAATATTGTTAAGATCCGCTATTAAAATATGTTACTGCAAAACCACTAGAAGGTTTTTCAGTAACATTGACCTATGCATATTATTCGTTAATTGTGCACCACAATATAGAAAAAAGTCGGTTTTGCAGTGTCATGGTGTTTAAGTAAGTAATTTTAGTCTTTTCTACGCAACATTACCCGAAAATTCAGAGTAATCGGTGTAGCATATCTAAACGCAGGCCATACAATATTTCCGAGTGATGTTGCGAACTGCGGTTCTCTCGTCCAATTACACTTGTTTTTAACTTCAGGATGTTTAAATACAGATCAAAGTTAAATTAAACACGTAAATGTGCAATGGAGCGTTTACTAACATAAATTTATTGATTTTAGTAACTATTCCAGATCTAAACGTAAAATAAGAATTATCGATAGGATTGATTGGGATAGCCTACCCCCCTTTAAACTAAATGGTGTCAGTGTTCCTTATAGCAACCATTTAAAAATTTAGGGATTTTTATTGACACTAACCTTTCTTGGTCCAAACAACTTCAGGAAGTCAGTAAGAAAGTCTACTGTGCCTGGAGTTCGCTCAGGCGTCTTCGGTCTTTGCTTCCAATTCCCACCAAGACTATGCTTGCCAAATCCTTGCTTCTATCCATCTTAGAATATGTGGAGCGTAGCTATATAAATCTTACTGTTGACCAAATGAATAAACTTGAGCGTCTTCAAAATCTCTGTATTAGGTTCATATTTTCGCAACGTAAATATGATCATGTTTCTGGATTTCGTGCTAAGCTCAAGGGGTTGCCTATCCACCTTCGCCGGAATTGTCATATTCTCTCATTGCTGTACTTTATTCTCTTTAACCGATTCGCCCCTACGTATATAAAGGAGAGGTTTAAATTTTGTAATAGTGAAGTAAAATTTCTTAGATCTAGTGATAACCTTTCTCTCCAAGTACCCTCTCGTAACACTAACTATTATAGCCGATCTTTTACCTCGCTATCAGTAAATCTTTGGAACTCGCTCCCAGTTTTTTTTATGATATTGGAAGGCAAATAAGCAGACGGATTTCCTGATGGTAAGAAATTCACTACCACACCAAAGGTGGTAATGGTGCGTTGCCAACCTGAGGCCGGGATGTTAGGCCTCGAGCAAAAGTAGGTTTACCGGCTACCTTACCCTCCGAACCGCAACACGTCATGACGTTATGGTGGCAGGAATAGGTAAGGCGGTGGTACCAATCCCGGTGAGTCGCTGCGAAACTCTACCACCTAGTCAGATGTTACGATGTTAGTGACGGTAAGCCTATGCTCGCCTTTTACGAGCTGCCTGGCACAGGAAGGCAGATGGTCTATTCTGCATAGAAGCTCGGACCAACACTTTGGTTGAAGTATATTGTAGTATATAAGTATATTGCATGTGTTATATTTTTTTTATGTATTAAGAGCATCATCGCATAAAATTTATTTTATTATGTCTCCATAACATAAGGTTGCCTGGAAGAGATCGCTGTTTTGGCGATAAGGCCACCTTTGTGTATCACTCAGTTTTTAATTTTCTTTTAATGTATTATTTTTTATGTATTTTGGTGCACAATAAAGAGTTATTCTATTCTATTATATAAGTATCTTCTCGCCAAGAAGTAGGCAGAGGCACAACCAGGGCACACACTTTGCTCAATAGATCAGATATTCTGAGATTTTGCAACTGATAACAGAGTGAGTATCCTTCAGCGTCTACATATTTCAAGACGTCTCAAAATCTTGTCAAACTTACATAAGTATATTTCCACTACCAGTCAACCACGGACCATGGCCGCACAAAGCACTACTCCCGTGACCTTTAATTAATGGTGTACATTAATCAATGCAATGGGTTCCCAAGTTACGTCTAAGTTGAGACGTAAGATACAGCTTGCGGTGTCCATTTCCAACTCCACTCGGATTCAAGTTGGGAATATTAGTTCGGGGATTGGAACACTCTGTCTAATTGCTTACACAAAAGTTATTTAAGGTTATATTATTGATTAAATTGAACCACGATGATTCCATAAATAAATACAAACGTGCTGTTTGTAGTTCTTGCCATTGGGAAATAAATCTATGTGTCTAGAATTCCATGAGAAATAAAAATTGAAATATCTTTATTTTTCCTATTATTG
Source organism: Calephelis virginiensis (assembly GCA_002245475.1). Lineage (NCBI taxonomy): Eukaryota > Metazoa > Arthropoda > Insecta > Lepidoptera > Riodinidae > Calephelis > Calephelis virginiensis. Next base: position 220,440 of record NJDC01005053.1, read on the forward strand.
TATAGATCGATTAATGTTTGTTATATCAAGACATATTTATATCTTTTGTATATCTGTCTATAATTATCTACTAGCTATTCCGGTGAACTCTGATGCACCCGTTCAGTTTCTAAAGGAAAAAATTAAAATGTTAGTTTTCCCAATTTCGTTGCAGTTGAACGGGATAAAAAGTATTCCATGTCCTTCTTCTGGTTCTTAGCTACTTCCTCATCAATTTTTAGTTAAATCGGTTTAGCCGTACTTGAGTTTAAATAGTGTAACTAACACGAATTTCTGTTACGTATGTTTTTATATAATATATTTAAAAATGAATCTGAATGAATTAGCTATTTTCAGTAAGAGGTTCTTAAAAAAAGTAAAACTTGGAAAAAATCAGAAAGAATGGGAAAAAAATTCCTTAATCCATACAAACTGTTAGCAGCTATTATTGACAAGCGGTATGAAGTTCGCCGAAGTTATACCAAGTATAATATAAAAATGAATCCTGTCTAATCTGTTCAGCCTATCCACACGTAAGACGGATTAAACAAACAAATAAACAGACAAAACCAGCAAAAAATAAATTAATGAACAAATAAATGAGTAAGTATATATACCATGCACACACACACAATATGAATATAGTGAAATGTGGTTATCTTAATATTACGTAAAGACACCTCAACGTTATTTATTTATTTGTATAAATTTATTTATTGTTGTATTTACAGGTACTTGCACACATACACACACACACACCTATAGGGGGGGGGGGAGCACTGGCGTCCTATAGGACTATTCAGGTTGATATCAACCTACAATAAGTGTCAGACGCTCACAACCAAGGATAGCAGAATCTAAGTATGTATTCCTATATTTTCTTTTTTTCTAGTTTATACTCGTTAGTCCTTTTGTGAATGTAAATAAATGATTTGATTGATTAATTGAATCCCCAATTCGCGTGGTCATTACCAATTTTCCTAATTGTTTTTGTTGTGTCTATTATTGTCAGGAGCAGGTTCATGCGAAAAAAAAATATATTCATAGTTATGACAGGACAACCTCTGTCGGGTCAGCTAGTACACTATAGATATGTTTAATTAAAAATACATAGTTTTTCATTAAAATATTATCACTATTAAAGTAAGTAAGTAAGTATATTCACGCCCATATCCCTTAAGAGATAGGCAGAGGAACTATAAACTTACAAAGTAGCTGTAGACTTTTGTTTATTAGTTTCAACATTCTCTGTATCTTCTTTAGACGTTTAAATAGCACTTGTTGACTTATAAATTAGTCCATAAATAAGGTTATGTTTAATTAATACATGTACAGTAAGTATCTTAATAACAGCGTTCAGCAGAAGTACATCCAGGATGATTAGCCAAAGATACTACATAAATCCGACAATGTGCTAAGTATCAGTCTAGGGCAACATTGTTTTAGGAAAAAACTCATTTCTATTGCAAAAAAATGCAAATTTCCGCTATTTGTTTGGCGGATTATCAGCACAACAACAGATTAGTTTACATTCAATTGTGTTCCAAAAATTATATCATTGGGGATCAATTCTCTTTCAATATTATCATGACGAAAGCAATCACTGCATGTTCGAACTTCAAATCAGGAAACCTGTGAAATTCCACCGTCTGGGGTCAAAGGAAATGAAAGACAGGTCACAAGATAGGGAGTATGAATGGGGTATGGGAACGGTTAGAATAAGTGGTTCCAGGTGAGTGAGGCCCAAAGTAGTCTTTCCCACGGCCGGTACATCAAACTCGCGTTTCACTTGACCAAGCATTGATAACATTAACGAATATTTAACTAACTTTAAAAGGGTATAAACTAAACATAACTCACTCTGTTACCAACACTTAATCGAACTTCACTTTTGCTTAACTTCAAACATAGATTCAGTTGTTATTAATTTTAAATTTACAGAGGTGGGTTGTTTTTTCAGAAAGGAAAACATTTGAAAAAATGTGAAATGAATAAGATTTAGCGCATTTTTTTTCTTAATTTAACTTGAATATGATGATTAAACTTGTGTTGTATGAAAGAAAGGAAAGAAAAAAATATTTATTTGCGGAATATGAGTGTTACAAAGATGTCCAACATATTCTACCAACTTGTGGTTTGCAAATATTTTAAAAGGTATTAATACAATTAGATATTTTAATTATTTATTTACTATTTACACACTGTATTTCGTATTGATTACATGATTACTGTAGGGGCTTTCGCAAGCGTCCTATAGACTTTTGATGATGATTATGATAATTAAGTGATGATTGAAATAACTGTACTTTTCGGGACTTGCTGATACTATGTAATATAAAGTTCTATGATACAAACACTTATGACTCAAACACTGATTATTGATTTATCTTAAAACTATAATAAAATGATTCTATGATTGATTAGAACTAATTGATTATAATAGAGGCTAGACGAGCGACGCGAAAAAAAAATCAAATAAGGCAATTATGTTATGCAAAGAAAATAACAAGTAAAACAGATATTGTTTTCTAACAATTTAATTCTTAATTTTTCTAACATTTCATCAATAGTTTTTGTGTCTGACGCAAATGCAAGAAAACAGTAGGAGCAGGTTAGGAAATCTGTTACAAATCACAGTCGTGTCTTCAGTTGGCATTTTTGTATGATCATTTACGGACAAAACAAACAAACAAAATTAACAGATTTCACCATTTTCTAGAAATCACTAGCAAGTTTTCTGGCGTAACTATAATACGCCAAAAGTCCTTTTGTAAGAGTATAAACACTTGAGACCAGTAAAAACACCGTAATCTTTAAATTGGAATGATGCGGCGAAAGCACAACTCACTTAACACAAAATATCGTCACGAATCAATTAATGTATTTATAATAATGGCGGCTTCGGATTTCAAACAAACTTGCAAGTCTGTGTGACCGGTTAAGTCAAATAAATAATATGAAAAATTAGCAATAACCTAAATAATTGAATAATGAGCCTTTTATTAAAATGTAACGAATATATTATAAATAACAACATTTTAATAACACTTGTTTATATATTATTTTTTGGTAGTGCAGCCTATAGCAGCACACACACACATGCAAACATTTTGTATGTGTTAAGTGCGAAGATACGTCTATACGAGAAACAGGATCCTGTCTGATACGAACTGATGAAAAGTATGGAAATTATGTGCGTCGTGGTCGGCGACCGCGACACCCAACTGCTGATGCTGCATTATGCTTAAGCATATGATCAATGTACGGTCGAAGCCCGTACAATTATTTAATATGAGATTAGAAACATGTAATCGGAATATTCCACCACATTGTCATTAGGCCAAAAGTTATCCTCACTATTCAATCTTAAAAAAAACTTAGCTAAAATAGTTAAAAAAAATTATTTTCGCTTACTTTTTACATTCCTTGAATTAACGGTGTTGGTAAGGTTTCATTATTATCAAAGTACCCTCATCGGTTTAATTTATTATCTGCTCACGCAGTCCAGTGAGTACTCATTGATCAAAAATAGAAGGGGTGGGCACTGCGAAAGTCACTTGGCATAGACGGGTTTTGTCTAACACTTTTTTATCTCATAAGTAGCAGGCAACTCTGTCAAACGTAAGAGACGACGGTCACCTGTAGACTCTATATCACTGGTGCGTTACTATATCATGGCCGATATTTTAGGCTACGTCTGCGTCTACCGGCTATCTTACTGTGTCCAGGGAAACTGCCCAGCAGTCTTGTGCAGAATAGATCATCTGCCTTACTGCCAGATAGCTCATAAAAGGCGAGCACAGGCTTACCAACGCCGTGACATCCTACTAGTTGGTAGAGTTTCGCAGCGACTCGCCCGGATTGGTCCCACCGCCCTACTCATTCCTACCGTTGCCGTGTTCCGGTTTGGAGGGTAAGGCAGCCGGTAAACTTACTTTTGCTCGAGACCTAACATCCCGGCATCAGGTTGGAAACGCACCATTACCATCTTTGGTGTCTCTAGGCGGCGTGAATTTCTAACCATCAGGAAATCTGTCTGCTTGTTTGTCCTCCATTTCTTGTCCTCCATTGTCTAAAAAAAATAATTATAAAAACCAACCGCCTCGTTGGTCGAGTGACTAGCGTACACGCTTAACTACACCGACCAACCGCGAGACTCGGGTTCGATTCCCGACGTGGGCAGGCATTTATGTGATGAACATTTAGACGTCTGCATTTCCGTGTCTGGGTGTTTGTTAAATTTATTCTTGTATCTACTCGTATTTAAGTATTTCTTTGGATTTGTATCGTTGAGTAGCACCCATAACACAAGCATATAATTTAGTTACTTTGGGGTTAGACCTAATTTGTGTGACTTGTCCAGGGATATTATTATTATTATTAATGTTAGTAGTTAATCTTTACATATTTTAAGGCAGTTTTTATTCATTTTGTTGGCATCTCTGTATCTGTGTAACGAAATCTTAGAACGTGTTTTTCACCCACCTAAATAGTTGAATTGAATTGCTATCTCACACATACATACTCACACCTAGAGCCGAGGACTGTAGTAGTTATATATAGTTGCAAAAAATTACATATTAAATTACAGATTATCATAAAAGTCCGCGATGACATAAATCTATATTTTAAAGAAAACTCACTATTACGCTTTTTTACTGTAGATAATAGAACTTTAGATTAGGATGTATTGGATGGCTATAAATGGAGTACATGAAAGAACATACATTTAGTTTCCTACCATCGATTGTGGTAGAAGATTTGCCAGATGTCTGGTTCCGTACCGCATTTTCTATTCCAGTCACCATATGTATAGCTGAACCAATTAAAAGGGCTACTCCAATTAGCTTACCTTACAAAAACATAATTATCAAAATCAATTTCTAATAGGCAAAATCACAGCAGACAAACAAAAAACCTGCAATCTGACCAATTTCAAAAATGAGGAGACATTTAGAAGTCGGTTGAGCTATGAACTACTCATATAGGTATATGTACTGTTAGTAAATAACAAACAAATCCAAAACGTTAAAAGAAATATATTTATTTTGCTTTAGTTTGAAATCCCTGATAATTAGGTTTTATAAAATGTATAAGCGTTATTTAAAAGAATTTAGACAATGGAGTTTTACCAAACACCGACGATGAAAATAATAAATTCGAAAACGGTGTGAAACACAAAGAAAAACAATATGTATAACTTATTATCTGCTCACGCGGCCCACTGAATGGTCTTAGACTGAAGAAGAGGTACTGCGAAAATCATGTAAATGTGGAGGTTTTACGTTCAAGGTCAATACATCTATTTGCATGGTTCAGGTTTAGCATTTATTCTGGTTTAAAAAAAAAATTGCAAAAAAGGAAAAACATCTGCTTAGACAGGAATGGAATGCGCGACCGATAACTTTCGCTAATTCGTTCGTGACAATTCGTAAAAGTTGTACTGATGGGAAATGTTATAAAATTAGGATTTTGGTAGAGTTATTAATATGTAATGTGAAATTTATTAGCAGCGAAAAAGTCACTTGTACGGCGTAAACGTAAGCCATATATAAGGTTTAACAAAAAAATTTGGGGAATTTTCTTACTTATTTTTTTATTTTTGTATGAAAAACGTTAAGCAATTTGTATAATTCAGCTACACCAAGTCTCAACTGTGTAGTCCTAGCAGTTTGGGAATACAGTAGCAATGAAGTGGAAATAAGTGAATAATAATGCGAAAGTAACTCTGTCTGTCTGTCTGTTACCTTTTCACGCCTAAACCACCCAACCGATTTTGCTGAAATTTGGTATGTAGATAGTTTGCATTCATGAGAAGGACATAGGCATATTATTTTTTAGGAAATTCAACCCCTAAAAGGATTAAAAGGGGCGGCAAAGTTTGTATGAGAAATATATTTTTATTGCACATTTTTGCATGAAATTATGAATCAATGCTTTTTAGTGCAAATGATGAAACATGCATTTCAGGTTTTTTCGAAATTCTCCCCTATTAGGGGTTAAAGGGGGTGGCTAAGTTTGTATGGGAAATTTAATTCTATTGAAATATTTTGCGTGACACTGAAATAATGCTCTGCAATACAAACTATGAGATACATATCTAAGCTTTTTTTGAAAATCAACCCCTATAAGGGTTAACAGGGGTGGCACAATTTGCGTAGGAAAAATATTTAAAAGTAATTTTTACCTTAGGTCCATAACAATGAACCACGTACATCAGTTTATCATTAACGAAAAACATACAAAGAAATTATGATACACATAGTAGCAAAATTGGTTAAAAATCCCTACTAATCCCTACTAATATTATAAATGCGAAAGTAACTCTGTCTGTCTGTCTGTTACGCTTTCACACCTAAACCAGTGAACCGATTGTGATGAAATTTAGTACAGAGATAGAATAGACCCTGAGGAACAACATAGGCTACTTTTTATTGCAAAAAAATAGGGGAAAATTGGAAAAAGAGGGGATGAATGTTCATATGGAAACTCGTTATTTTTAAAGCTGTAACAGTGAAACTTTGTATTTAGACACTTTATATTTCAACAGTTTATAATAAACGAAAAAACATGGGCTACTTTTTGTTGCAAAAAATGGGGGAGAATGGCTAAAAAGAGGGGATGACTGTTCATAAGTAAATTCGTCATTTTTAAAGCTGTAACAGTAAAACTTTCTATTTAGACACTTTATGATAAACGAAAGATAATAGGCTACTTTTTATCACTAAAAAATGAGGGAGAATGGGTTAAAAGAGGTGATGAATGTTCGTATGAAAAATCGTCATTTTTGAAGATATAACAGTGAAACTTTGTATTCAGACACTTTATTAGGAATGAAAGAACATATGCTACTTTTTATAGCGAAAATTGAGGGAGAAAATTAGGGTAAAACAAGGTGATGAATGTTCGTATCATCATGCGTATCATCATCGTCATTTTTTAAAATATACCAGTAAAACTTTGTATTTAGACACTTAATGAGGAACGAAAGAATATACCTAGGCTACTTTTTATAGCGATAATATTATCAAAAGTATACTTATCAACCTTATTATAAAAGAACATATACATGGAAACGTGCAAAACTACGTCACCGCTAAATGTGTGTTTAGTATAGCCAAATTAATTTTCCAGACTTTTCTCTTAATAAAATGAACCAAAACTCGCCTTTTATGACTAAGTTGGTATGAAAACAGTTGGTCTATATTTTTTTAAGAGCTCGGAACTAAAGTCTATACTATATATACTAATATTAAAAAGCTGAAGAGTTTGTTTGTTTGTTTGCTTGAACTTTTAGTGTTAGAAAGTCTATTTATTGAAGAAGGCTATACATCATCACGCTAAGATCAATAGGAGCGTAGCACCAATGATAAATGTTTTAAAATCAGGGGATTTTTTCCTATTGAGAGCGTGCGCTGCGTTAACGGTAGAAGTTTCGTAAAAATCATCTGTGAAAGAATTGTTCCCCTTTAAAAGTCCTAAAAAAAGTCCGGAACAGCACATTTCTATCTTTTAAGGTTAGCTCACAATAACCTTTTTTTATGCTAACCAAATTTGTTTTAAAATAATGCATTATTTACGAAGGTTATTTTATAAACACGATGTTAATCCCTATCCCAAAAAATACGTCATTCATCACAAGTATTTAATTTAAAACAAATTGCATTTCACATTACTCGATTTGAATGAATACCTTAGGAGATATCGCCGTCTTAAAATAACACTAAGTGCGGGATAACTAAAATGTGTGAATTGTGATGAATTTTTAGTGTATAAAAGTGTTTAAGTGTATATTTTAATGTAAGAATATTTAGGTAAAATAAGTAGTCTATTTTCTTAGTTTCATGTGTTAAACCCGTACAGTAGAGCCCTTTACCATTGCATTGTATAACAGTAACTTCATTTGTCTTTAAAAAATAAGATTAAGACTCACTGTACTTTTTGTAGAATTAAAATATTAAGTTTTAAGACCGCGGCTCTCCATACGGTACAACCCCGTTGGATGGGTCTCTTAGGTGACCGCGGCTCTCTGTAAGGTCCAACCGTAAGACAGCTAGTACCTAAAGTAAAATTTATGTTCTAATTTGTGATTGGTCAATATAATGTATTCTGATTGGCTAGCCAATCACATTGCAGCATACTAGATTAGAAAATCGTATAAAAAGACCCATTTTTTGTTAATAAATTACATTCGAAAAGGCAAGCTATGAAGATTGTACTCCTCTACAAAATAAAGAAGCTTCGACTAAATGCTGTTTTCTTCACCAATCCAGCTATAGTACACACACTATCAAATAGAATAGAATCACTACGTTAACTAACGTTAAATCACTACGTATAGTTTAAAGACCGCGCGACATAGACGCGTGGTATGCGCGTGGTTGACTCCATATGGGACGGTTGTGCTTAGCACTACTTTCTAAATTTATTCTTTCCAGAACATCATCGTGTAATACTTTTTAGATGATATTTAAATAAAAATAGATTAAGTTTGAAGTAGGACGTAGGCCGTTTTTCATCTTAAAATTTCAACGGGTAGCGTTGGAGAGTTAAATATTAAATAAATAGACTACGCGGGCGAAGCCGCGGGTAGCAGCTAGTTTAATATAATTATGCGGTACATGGTAATTACTTGAGTTTTATTATAAGCTGAGAGGATATAACTACCCTTTCAAATAATAAGAAGTAAGTGAAAGTTCAACGACGGACCGACGACGGCTTGTAAAAACTATATAAGTAGCGTCTCTCGCTATTAAACTGCGGAGCCCCAAAAGGGTAGTGCAAATGTGTATCAGTGCATAAAGCGAAGCTTCAACACACGATGAGCCTCAACTCCTCCAATGAACCCACGCAGTAACCTGAACGCTGCAACAAGTCGAAGCCACAACCCAATGGTCATTCAAAGAACGACCAACCCACCTAGTGCCATCTACATTAAGCTTTCCAGATTATCAGCCATTGCATTGACATCTTATTTTAACCAAGTAAATTGATATTAAATGTATGTAATAAATGTGTCATACCATTAATAAACTGGTGGAATGGGTACGTAACTTACATAACTGATTGTTAAACCTAATTAAACTTCTTCAATAACATTAGTAGGTAGTCATCATTGTCCCACTACGTGTTGTTTTTTAAAAAGGAACCGGTTGATTGTTTTAACTCAGCTAGTACTTTAAACCACCGTATACAGGAATAAATAATATACTCAGATTATCATTGAATACGATAACTGAATTAATGAAGCGTAACAGGGGTGCTATTTTTAAATTATCGTCAGGTGATTTCTTTATCATTTCAATAAAAATATTCCTTGTTTACGAATAACATGCTGTATATTGTTTAGATACTATATTTTTATATGACCAACAAATTTTTTTTTTTATATTAGAAAGAAAACAAGCAGACGGATTTCCTGACGGTAAGAAATTCACGCCGCCTTGTGACACCAAATGTGCAAGCTAGCACTGACGTTATGGCAGCAGGAATATGTAAGGCGGTAGTACCAGTCCGGGCAAGTCGTTACAAAACTCTACCACCTATGGTGGTAATGGTGCGTTGCCAACATGAGACCGGGATGTTAGGCCTCGAGCAAAAGTAAGTTTACTGGCTACCTTATTCTCAGAACCGGAATACATCATTGGCAAGCACTATCGTTCTGGCGACAGGAATAGGTAATGCGGCGGTATCAATCCGGGCGAGTCGCTGAGAAAATCTACCACCTAGTCAGATGTCAAGGTATTAGTGACCGTAAGCCTATGCTCGCCTTTTACCAGCTACCTGGCAGGAAGGCAGATGGTCTATTCTGCAAGAGAGCCCAGACCAACACGGGAAAAAGCTACTTAAAAAATGCAATCACTCCTTAGCAGTAGGTGACTTATCGTATTAACAGAATAAATAATTAGTCGTTGATATTCAAAAATAGTACCCCAGATCTGTGTTGAAATTAAATGAAACATTATTAAAATTGTATTTATAAAAGCTCTTTGTTGGAAACAAAAAGGTCTCTTGATAATTATGGTCAAAATTTACAAATAGTATTTCATCTACCTCCGAAGACCACGCCTTGTCTGGCGAACGAAATCCTTAATGAATATTAATTATGGGAACATGTCTATGTATGTTTTGTTTTCTTGTCAATAAAGCTGTTTAGACTAAAACATAATTACATAAGTACAGTATTTCATAAATATAGAATGACGTGTGGTAGTTCGCCTGAATCGAATCCACTGCCTTACCTATATTCATGCTGTCTTAGTGTCAGCGTTGTCGTGTTTGAGCTTCAGAAAAGCCAGTTAACGTAACTCAAGGTCTCTCCTCTGAAGTATAGCGGTCCAGTGTCGGAATTGACTTCTTGAATACCCGGGTTTGATCCCGAGTCGGGCAACAAAAAATAATGGAAATGGAAAATAATGTTGCCCAGGATTTTTGTATGTGCCCGGTTGGCGATAAGCTACCTATCACAATGTGTGACTTAGTATCTTCGGATACAATATTATATGTATATCCGTTTGAAGTCTGTGCTGGCATATACATATAATATTGTATAAAAAATCATAGGTAAATAGGTTTAGGCGATTATTATTATTGTGAATAAAAATTCTTGTTTTGTAATATATTGGTTGTAGTATAATTGTAGAATATAAAATACACGTATATATAGATAATTAATATAAGTAAGGTTTAAGTGTAGGTTGGTTAAGTATTAATACCTAATGATTAATATATAAGTACATACATTAATTTTGTGTAATGTCTAGGTGCAGTTAATTTTTGCTTCTTAGTAAAGTTTTCTTTCATTGAGCTTATTTTTTTTTATTAATATTCAGTATTTTTTAGTTTACTGTTTGAAGTCGGTTTTTTTATTAAAAATTATTTTACTAATATTTTTGAACGGTTAGGGAATAATTTTGCACGAATTGCTTTAATGATTAGTATGAAAGTACTATCACTTATGTGGAAGAATACAGGATTCATTTATTGCGCTATCGTACTCAAACATTCAACACGAATATTCGCGCAAGCGCCCTGCGCCGTCTCATTCGCGCAAACACCCTTCGCCGGCTTACGAATTTTCGATCAGGTCACGGGTCCTGACGCGAGTTTAGAAGTTTTCACCCATTGCAAAAAAGTGCGCAACGCCGCTAAAAAAGTTTTTACTTCAAAAAATATTTTTGTTTCAAGCTTTTATTTGTAAGACTTTTTCCAGCAGTAAGCTTGAGAAGCACTTATACTATCTTTTAAGACGTATCAAATTAGACGAAATACGAAAAGTTGATGTGCGGAATTTAAGGAGATGCTATGGCCACATTCCGGTTCTATATCACAGCAACCAGCTCCATATCATAGTAACTATGTATTGTCTTCATATGATTCTGATTTGCATATGCATGCAAAATTTCAGGGTAATCGGTTATCGGGAAATGGATCAAATCCAAATTTCAAGATTTCACCCGCCTTTTAAATAATTATGTATGTATGTTTACATTGCGAATTATATAAAAGCTGACATCAAAACGTAGTGTATATTAAAGAGTTACAAAAAAATATTGTGTGTTTTAATAAATAAACATTTTCAATCCCAACTTAATAAAACAAAGCCAGAGTAACATATTCCTTTGGCAAGAGAATTAAAAACGCTCGGAGCGATTCAGGTATGCGTTTTTTAATTTGCATACGAGCTCAGTGAGCTGAAATGGTAAATACGGTTATTTTATCAAAGTACATTATGTATGCATTCGAGTAATAAAGATTTCATTTTCGGCTCAGCGGATGGGAAATAATTAGTTTATGATGTACGACGCCCCGACGTGTAAGCTCCTCTTGCCACAGTTTGGATGTTTAGTTGAAGCTCGTGTTACTTTAAATATTAAAGCTTTAATAAACAATATTAAAACATTACAAGTTTCAAATTACTTCAGTGTTTAATTATAAAAGAAACTCGAAAGGAATATTTGGAAGTTTGAAGAGCAATAGGTAATATAAATTATTGCAAATAATATGTGTTTTTCATGATATTGGAAGGCAAACAAGCAGACGGATTTCCTGAGGGTAAAAATTCACGCCACCTAGAGACACCAAAGGTGGTAATGGTGCATTGCCAACCTGAGGCCGGGATGTTGGGCCTCGAGCAAAAGTAAGTTTACCGGCTACCTTACCCTCCAAACTGGAACACGTCATGACGTTATGGCGGCAGGAATAGGTAAGGCGGTGGTACCAGTCCGGGTGAGTCGCTGCGAAACTCTACCACCTAGTCAGATGTCACGGTGCTAGTGACGTTAAGCCTATGCTAGCCTTTTACGAGCTGCCTGGCACAGGAAGGCAGATGGTCAATTCTGCAAAGAGCCCAGACCAACACGGTGTGTAACCCACTATTTTTGCTTCCATAGCAACAGTTCCGACCTGAAAGGTTGGATATCCGGTGGATTTATGGTCTTAGATCTCCAGCATACATTAATGACTCATATGTAATTTCTATGGTGTCTGTAGGTTAAACTTAAAAAGAGAGAGACTAACATGAAAAACGTTTTTTGTCATTAATCGGCAAAGATCAGCTAACTGAAAAATATTTGATTTTGATTTATTGTCATAATAAGTTTGCTGCATGAAAAAAATATGTTTTTTAATTTTCATAAACGGCGTGGTTTAGTCGAAACTTCATAATTCGCCCAAAGAGTTGAACTCAGTTCCGGATTCAGATTTGTGACATAGGATAGTGCAAGGGGTGAATTGATCTAGTTTTTTTTACAGTCAGCAGCGTACCTACGTATAGACCTTTTATTTACAATTGTCTGAGCACCGGTAACTGCTTTTTGACAAGTTAGCTCGGATGTTAGACTCCTAGCTAAAGTAATACCTACTAAGTACTACCTTATCCTCAGAAACGGAACATGTCAACAGTGAACTCTGACGTTATGGCGGCAGGAATAAGTAAGTTTATCTTGTAATAAAATCCCAGGGTCAAATCATGTTACCACTGTCACTTTTGTTTTCAACTTATTTTTGTTTAACTCAGGCTAAAGTTTAAATTTTTGTTAGCATAAGACGAGAAAAAAAGCATGACTCTCTTATTCGTAAGTGACAACTGTGATCTGTAGATACCACAGAAAATATATTTTCACCAATCACTGTGACACGATAAAACCACGATTAGGAACAAGCTACGGTATCGCGGTGAATGGCCTGGTAGAGACTTAATACAACAATTATTTGTAAGTATCTTCAAACCCATATCCGGAAGATATAGGTATAGACACAACTAAGGTACCCACGACTAGTCCCGCAATGTGATAGGTGACAAGACTATCGCCAACTGGGCACATATCCGAACCTGGGCACGTTGTTTTTCTTAGAAAAATGAAAAACACATTACCTTTTTTGTCGCCCCACCCGGGGATCGAACTGCAGAGGCCAGGGTTCTTCAGTATCACCAGCTCTTGGGGTGACTGGCCTAGCATAGACTGATCACAATTATCACTTGTAGCAGCGTCCAATAAAAATGCACTTAGGCAAATAACCTCTTTTTATGGCCTGCAATGAAATTACTGATTACTCATACCTAGACGTTTGCAAAAACATTCCTGCGAATACACGAATAGTTAATTGCAGAAGCTCCAAGTAATTACGTTGCTATGGAAAATTTCTTATAGTGAATTGTAACTACAAGTTAACTGCTGGAAAATATTTTAGTGTTTAATAATCTTGGCACATCGCTTCCTTATAGCACTTAGTTTATCACGGCAAAGTTTAATCTACCGTCATTTTAAACAATTTTAGTCCCTTTAAATCTGGCTCGAAGGTCTCCTAAAAGTTGTAAGAAAATGTGGTAAGTGTTTAACGGATTCGTAAAGGACGTGAGGTAGATGCCAGTTTATGCAGAGAAACATATTTTATTAAAATTTTCCATCTTCCAAGCTATGTTCTAATGTTGACATAGAATAGATAATGTAAGAGAAACATTACGGTTCCTCATGGTTCGTATTTAAATGTACCCTTTTAAGATGTGTTTTATGTTTTGATAGTCAAATATATGTACGGTTAAGGAAAGTTATTTCGCTTTTTAACGAAAATATGCTAAAAAAATTTTGTATGGAAGTTGTATAACACCAATGAATGAATGTATGCTTAAATAAATACACTAAAAGTTAACATAAAACTGAGACATATAAAACAATTACATCTGGTCTTATAATTTATTTGCACGTAAATGGTTATATTTTTATTTTTGACCAGTTACTGATAAATAAAATTTATGCTCCTCTTTTGTGCTGTATGGTTATTAATATATAAACAACGTTCCAATGAAATTCAAGATCAATCAAGCAAACGTATTTTCTGATATTAAAAATCATTTCTCCTAGGTAGAAAAACTGATTCCTCTTCTAAGCATACGAGTATAAACATTGTGTCTGTTTGTATGACTTGAGGCTGGAATGTTAAGAAAAGACCGATGCGGCAGCAAATAGAAACCCTGCTACCATTAACACTCACAACTCTAAATTGATATATTTTAAGCCCGTCTCTTATTTGTTTTAGGCATGAACGTTTCACGATATTAGCCTATCTGCGTATTTAAAATCATTGCGCCAGAAGGAACTCGACATTCGTAGAGTTAATGAGCGAGCTTTGTTATAGTCCTCCATCTTCAGACGCTGGTGTGGGCGTTTTGAGCCCTTCTAATTTTACATAAGTCTGTTAAACAATTTGACATTACGTTTAAGAAGAAAGGGGTGTGTGGATTTCAGTGACAAATGGGGCTAATTTTAACCTATATAGCGTAATTTAGGGTGAAAATGGTACTACAAACATTCCAGGACGAAGTTGACTTCAATTTCTTGTGGCTTATTTATATTAACGATTTGAGAATCGGTGTTTTGAGAGGTAGCCTCAACATATTTTTTAATATTTTATACATTTTGTTTTTGTTTAATTTGTTTTATATTTTATCTATATTACTAATGTCTGATGGTAGAGTCTTGTGTAGAAACTTGTCCGGTTTGGAATCCATTTACCTGTTCCTGCTGCAATAAAGACAATATCGTTTTCCGGTTAAGAAGGTAAAGTAGCTGAAAGACTTGCTCATGAGGCGTAACACTTCGGCCACAGGACAGCGACGCACCTATAATATCTGTAGTGTCTATATGCTACGCTAGTTTATTATTATCAGAAGAACCGTGTGGTTGTTCACTGTTTAATGACATGAAAACACTTCGTGTTTTTGTCTAATAAATAATTATACTTAATAACAACAATAAATATCTCTGAACAAGGTAAAAGGGCAAAGCAATGCTTTACGTTTTCCATACATACTGATTTAAGCATTCAAAGTATTTTCATTCTTCCTATTCCCGAAGAGGAAGGCAAAGGCACAACCAGGGCGCACACGACTAGCCGAAGTAACTAGGTCCCACACAGTGATAGGTGGCAAACCTATCGCCAACCGGGCACATATCCAATCATGGGCAACGTTATCCTTATTAGAAAATTGAATTTAAGCAATTTTCTATTTTTTTGTTGCTTGACCTGGGAATCGAACCCGGGACCTCAAGAAATAAAGTCCGGACCGCTAGACCACAGAGGCAATGTCAGGGAAACGAATTTGTCTGATTGGCTGGTACATTAAACTTATGTCATATGTAATTGACGTTTTAAAAATAACGACAATTTGCTTAGCTTTTAGACTTAC
Source organism: Calephelis virginiensis (assembly GCA_002245475.1). Lineage (NCBI taxonomy): Eukaryota > Metazoa > Arthropoda > Insecta > Lepidoptera > Riodinidae > Calephelis > Calephelis virginiensis. Next base: position 236,107 of record NJDC01005053.1, read on the forward strand.
ACATTACTCCTAACAGCCCGACCACAATGCTATGATATATTTATAGGCCACAACATTCTCCTAATATTAGAAAAGTCATGTCTTGTCTCACAAAAAAAATATTTATCATCAACAGAAATAATATTGTAATATAAATTTAAAATCAGAACTAAGCTTTAGAGCTACATAATGAGTGTTTCTTATTATTCTTAGAAGTGGAGAGCTTCTCCGACCTCGTCGAGATAATCGCCAAATTCGATTATAATATTTTTATGTTCCATCGAGCAAAAATTAAAAAGTAATACCTAATCTCTTTCCAGCGAAGTCCGATAACGAAATGAAAATTTTGTTAACAGTATTAGCTCTGGAAATACGTCTTTCAACGTGTGGACGTGACGACCCCATCTACAACTAATGTTTTCTATATTATTTCATTAGTACAGTTTACAGTTCAAGTGCTAGAGTTATGTGCAGCAGGTTGCCTGTATTTTAGCAACCACCGTCTAACTTATTCATGTAGCTTTAAAGTCAGTATTCCCCACTATTCTTTAGCCAGTTCTCTTTCAAACGTGGCCTGACATCTCAGCTGTAAAAAAATCAATTTGCAAGTAACATCTATTACGTCTATGGAGCAAGGTGGTCTATTAGCATCACGAGGGGCACCTAGTTGTTTCGTTGTCTTTAAACAAAAAAAGTTGCCAATTGCGAGTTGAACTCACCCATGAAGGGTTTCGCAGCAGCAATCATGATATAAAAGTTTCATATAAATTTCATAAATTTCATATAAAACTTTGGAGTGATCGCGATTTACATCTCTTCTGCAACATGCGCAAATAAGATGTTATACTCGTATTAAAAGGCATAATAATATACTAAAAGCTTACGCGATTCATCACGGTAGAGTAGTGGAGTAGTGGAGACGGGATCTATTGTAAACAATTCACTAATAAATCGACATCTATTCGGTAAGACTTTGGCGAGAAACCAGGTTGATAGCCCATTGGCCCGTTGTGCTTTGTGATAGGTACTAAACAATCTAATCATGCAATGTCGATCTATTTAATTGAAACGTAATCGATCTATTTAATTGAAACGTAATCGATGTATTTAATTAAAACGTTAAAGATTTTAAATATTGATATGATAATAACTTAAGTGATCTTGTAAAACAGAGGATCCCTAAAGTAGGGACTAAATAAATTATCCGACTTGGTATTACGTGGATCTCACATCTTTGACTTGAGAAGTTTCTTGAGAAGTTGCGAGACTTGATTATTTTATAAAATGTTTTTGATGGTATTATTATTAACCAATTCACCATTTGCTATCTTTTGAAAAATAGTTTGCGAATTGCAACGTGGTACCCAATGAAAAAGTTTGAGGCGGCGCAGTTTTACTGCGCTTTGTTATTTGAATTTTATTTTTGATTTTGAATTAGTTACATTAATATTTTCAAAAGTTTGATAAAGCGTCACTTTCTACGTCCACTGTAAATTAAGTTGCATTTGAATTTTCTTGTTAGGTCCAAATTCAAGTACCTGTAACGAAAACAAGCTTCTGCTTTTAGGACGATTTACTTTGTCCAGTGTTAGATGCATTTTCATATTTTCAAGAGCACCATTGCACAGTATCTCACCAAACCTTGTTGGTTGTAAGATATCGCTGACTTGGCAATAAGGCCACCTTTGTGCATCCAAAAGTTTAAATTTTATTTGATACTTTTGTGATTTCATTGTATTTGGTGCACAATAAAGTGTTACTGTATTGAATTTATTTTTTAACATTATAATTCCGTTTCCTATCGAAAGTTTAACCATCTTATAGACAGACGTGTATTTATTTAGGAACTCCGTATGTTTTTTCCTTATTAAACAAATTTTGATTGAAGATATCAATTTGAAATGAAACTAGAAATCAGGAGCTAGACAATCGACATAGACTGTATCGTTTAAATTGAAAAACGTTACAATTCAGTCAATTTTAATTAAGCTTCATTTCGTCTGTCCATCGGTACGTTCCGTAATTCTGTACAAAATGACGTAAAAGGTGGAATTTGAATTAAATACTCAAGCCCTTTGAGCTTGCATCGTAGTGATCTGTTTGATTACCAACATATTCCAAACATTGCTTTTCGAGTCCGTGTCTGTTTCATTTGATATTGAGTAAGTACATACGGTAAAAAATGTACTATATATTTACCAAGTGCATATATTTTGTATCAAAAATATTACATTCTATATGAAAAAAAAATATTTTAAACATAAGTTTGACCAAAAACTTGCAATGTTTTATTAAACACTTCGACATTATTCAAGTGTTGAAGATTACCACCACATTTGTAAACATCGTTTAAACATATGTGAGACCTTAAAGTTAAAACACTAACAAATGCTGATGCAATTGAGCTGGTCTAATGACGGAGAACGAAGATAAGAGACGTAACCCTGGAACGCCTACTAGTAAACCAATCGAGTTTGGATCGAGTCTTAACGGATCATAGTTTAAAAGTTACGGAATTATGTTTCGTTATCTTTATAGTTTATCAGAATCAAATCAAAAAGAGAAGTTCAATGTAGGTAAAGGTATGTGTCTGTCTGTGGCATCATAACTTGAATGATTGCAGCCATTTCGATGCGATGAGTTTTTGTTTGAAAGTTAACGTGATCGAGATGACTCTTGGCTACATTGCCTATAAGTTTTGTCGGGATTTGATTGAAATTTATTTTAAGAGATTTATTAATTTTAAGATTATTGATACACTTTTATGTATATCCTATTAATATTATAAATGAAAAAGTTTGTAAGTATGGATGTATGGATGTTTGTTACTCTTTCACGCTCGAATGGCTGAACGGATTTGTCTGAAATTTGGAAGACAGATAGATTGTGACCTGGATTAACATATAGGCTATTTTTAATCCCGATCGCACACCGGGTTTCTGTGAAAACGCGGGCGAAGCCGCAGGTAGCAGCTAGTATTCCATAATTGGATATATTATTATCAGATTGCAAATATCAGTAAAGAGTTCTGCAAAGACTATTTATTTTTTGCTTCATTAAAGTTGTAGCTGGTCGTTGTTATGTTCCGATTATGAGAGTACACTTACTTAATTTTATTATTTTTTCTAGATACTTCACATAAAGTCTTAGATTGGCAGTATATCACTAAAATCTATAAGTATTTAAAAATAAATAAAATATAAAAAAGAAACAAATTACATAAATTGATCAAACACCATATTAAGGAAATCAAATGCTTTGGGTTTTAGACAGCCGCTATACTAATACATATAAAAGCTTATTTAAATACCAACATAAATTTAATAAACATGGAGATCCGGAAATACTGACATTTATGTCCATCAAAGAAACGGCTGGCCCGTTAGGAATCGAACTCGAACCTCGCGCTTAGTTGGTGGAACAAAACGAAGTGAGTCGATCAACTAAATAGTATCATTATATTGTTCACGTGTGTTTCGTACTAATAGGGAATTTTCTCCTATTTAGTTTTACTAATCTCTAAAAAAATGAAAACGTATTCTCTTCATTCAAAATATGTTATTTAGAAAATAATGTTTTCAAACTAGGATACAATGTAAATACAATTTTGTTATAATCTATGCATAACATCAATACAAGTTTTTTCCCTTTTTTTATGATATTGGAAGGCAAACAAGCAGACGGATTTCCTGATGTTAAGAAATTCACGCCGCCTAGAGACACCAAAGGTGACAATGGTGCGTTGCCAACCTGAGGCCGGGATGTTAGGCCTCGAGCAAAAGTAAGTTTACCGGCTACCTTACCCTCCGAACTGGAACACGTCATGACGTTATGGCGGCAGGAATAGGTAAGGCTATGGTACCAATCCGGACGAGTCGCTGCTAAACTCTACCACCTAGTCAGATGTCACGGTGTTAATGACGGTGAGCCTATGCTCGCCTTTTACAAGCTGCCTGGCAAGGAATGCAGATGGTCTATTCTACAAAGGAGCCCGGACCCACACGGTTTGTTTGTTTATAATATTCTTCTTTTACGTCAAATCGGTGCAATTTCACCCCCTTACTTGAAAAACTTACGCGCCCGTTGATCTGGTGCCGTAACTTCACTTTTGCTAACAAAACATTAAGTTACACACCAGTTTAACGGGTGCGTATGTTTTATTAGTAAGGGGGTTAGAGTATACATGTGTGTGTGGAGATAGTTAAACAACAGGGCAGTGACAAAGGCAAGTTTTTATCTCGATATATCTATACGACAGTTACATCAAAAAGGTGTCGTCGCTATTTAAATTAAAACAGATTCAACACAGTGAAATTGCATAAATCAAAATTCGATTTCAATATTATAACGGCCGCATTAAGACATATCAAATATCTTTTAATCAGTAATTTAGTATAAAAAAAAATGGTGACTTACGGTCGCTCTCGGAGACGTATGTAATTAAATGCATATTATTATGCATTTAATTACAATTAATAATAATTAATAATAGGGTCAATTAAGCAGGGTTGTGTGTTGTCAGCGCGCTTGTTTATCTTATATTTGGACAAATGTCATCAAAGGTTAAGATCATTGAAAGTGGGAACGCGTATGGGTGACCAAGTGGTGAACTGCCTGCTTTATGCAGATGATGCTGTACTTTTGGGCTCTATACCATCTGAGCTGCAAACACTGGTCACAGTTATGGAAGGAGATTGTAAAGAAAGGGGCTTACATTTGAATGCGATGAAAACCAAAATAATGGTGTTGGAAAGAGACTTAGCCAGAACAGATGTAAGAGTTTTGGTTGATGATGTAGTGCTGGAACAAGTGAATGAAATTGTATATCTTGGTTGTGCTTTTAGCAGGGATGGAAGGTACACCGCAGATGTAAAGAGGAGAGTGAGTGCAGGGAATAGTGTGAATGGGGCGTTGGGTAAGCTATTCCAAAGCGAGGTTTTGAGTCAAAAAGCTAAACTCGCTTTGCATAATTCTGTGCTTATTCCAACGTTACTGTATGGAAGTGAGAGTTGGGTATGTCAGAAAGAGCATGAAAGTAGGATAAATGCGGTCGAAATGAGAGCACTACGGAAAATCTGTGATGTAACGCTCGCTGACCGCATTCGTAACAGTGAGATCCAAGAAAGAGTGGGATTGAAGGAAAGTGTTGGTGTTAAAATGCGAAAGGGCATGCTCCGCTGGTTCGGTCATGTGGAAAGAATGCCAGATGAAAGATTGACAAAGCAGATATACAATGCGAATGTGGATGGATGTAGGTACCCGGGGAGACCAAGGCTGACATTTCAGTTTTCACGATCAGATCAATCGGATATTATCCGAGGGTGGTGTCAAGAGTCTCCGAAACCGGCGTGTTTGTATGAAAAGGGTTATGAATGTGAAGGAAGCAAGACAGGTTTGTCAGGATCGTGAGGTCTGGCACTCGATACTCTCTGCCTACTGCTACTACTACTAAGGGACTTGGCGTGAAGATATGTATGTATGTATGTATGTATTATTTTGCACAACTCAAAAAGCGCTGAACTGCTACAAAATTTATATGGGAGCACCATGAGAATATTTGACCTTAAAAAATGAATGATCTATATTACTGTAACAAGTTGTGTATGGTCTAATATAAAATAATATACAAGCTGAATTAAGAGCTCCACCATTTCTTCGTCGGTCGTTATTTTCTGAGAGACTCCCCGAAACAGCTGATCCTATAAATTATGTTGATGGCTCAATCCATCACAATTATCGCAAATGAAATGGCATTATCTGATATAATTAGCAAACGCCTGAGCTCTGATTAGGAAATTATTACACAAGCCTAAATAATGTTGATTGATGTATACTCGATACTGTTGTTGGCCACTAGCTGACCCAGGGAATGTTCTGTTAGCATATATATCACCTATCACCTATTTCGTTTCCACCAAATAAACAAAAAAATAAAATAAAGTTTGAACGCACAAATTTGCACAACAACGTCTCAGTTTCAATATTCTCTCTCTGGTTGGCGTGTGTTTGCGGGAGTTCCGCAGGCTGGTGTCCTGTTTCCGATATTGTTTTCTAACTTCTACATTGATATTATTACTATTATTTCATTTCACTTTCACTTACATGCAGACGACTCACACCTTTATTGACATTTCCCTGTCGGGAGTATCATTAAGGAGATCTCAAGGTCTCAAGAACTCATAAATAGCCGAAGAAATCCAAATAAAACTCAAGACTTGTTTTTTGGTAGCCGTTATATGCAGATGTAAAATAAGCCTTTATTTTTTTTGTAAGTTATAATTCCACGTAAGCAGCGTAATTGTTTTGGAAAATAGTCCTCCAAATGACACAGAATATGACAAGCCTAGCTAACGTTCCCACCGCCCACCACCGCGACCAGAACAAGAAGAAAAAGAAGAGCTCGGGAAACAATATAAATTGTCACGACGCCGCTTGTGACAACGGAAACTAAAGTTCCCACCTCCCACCTCCGCGACCAGATTACGAATAGAGTCCAAACTCGGAAAACAAAACCACTTGTCACGTCCTTAATAAAGTATACAATAATGTATAATGAAAAAAAAAATTATTATTGTTCTAGTAGATTACAAAAAAACTTGACAGTTTCGATTTGCCTAAGATCCTATCAACAGACCCTTTGATGAAACATCTCCAGAATAAGCATAATTCAATCAATCTTAATGAAATTTAAAAAATTCAATAACCTCTCACATATGTTTTTTTTTGCAAATAACCATCTCGATCGTACATTCAGTTTGGAGATACGATGCCACATTTAGACACACACGCTGATACAGACACAAAGTTATAACACTACTAATTTTACATAGGGGGTGAAAAATGGCTTTTACTATCGGTACATAAATGACGTGGGCCAAATATTGATTTCGAACTTAGTAGCATTTAAATAAAAAGTTTCAGGTGAGTGCAAACCTTTAAATTAAATATGCACGACTCAATCTTTATAGCAAGGAATACTAAATAACATATAAAAAAGATAAGGTATTATCATAAGGCAGATAAGGCAGGAATAAGTAAAAATAATTTCCGCATAATATTAATAAATCTCAAGCAATCCGACACAAACCTACTTTTATTACATGCCACTTAATTACTGTTCCTATCAAAATTGATTAGATGATTGACTCTTAGGTTGAGGTCCTTGATTAGAAATTGCTAACAGATTAAGTTTCTTTCAAATTAGTTCCGTACAACACAAAAACCGTTTATTGATATTGATTAAAGTAACTTGTACGCTTAAATAAAATATTTCGTCAAAATATATTCGTAAAATCACCATCATTGGCACTCAAATTAGTCGACTAGGTTAATGTGCTTGATTAAAAATTGCTATCCTATTAAGTTTCTTGTAAAAAGGTCTCATTAATTTACGAATTATTTAGTGTGATTAATTCAAGTACACTATACAATGTAAGTGTTCTAATTCGCTGGAACATTCCTAAAACCAACAAATACTGTATAATACTTAAAGTATTTCTCTCAATACAAAAATATAAGATTTGAGGTTACGTTTTCTAAGAAAATTGTAATGCATAAAACTGTTCGATTGATACTTTACAATTTTCTCCACTAGTCAATCGGCAAGTTTCTCTCTCAATAATGTTTATATTTATTCACTCAGTTTAAACATAGATATGATCTATTTAGGTTACTATAATATTAAAATAATTTGGAGAATTATTCTAGTACTACTGCCGTGTATTTAAGTCTTTTTTATTGTCAGTTATTGTCTTGGTCAATTCAGACTTAAACTATTCTAATTTGTGTTTGGTTGAATGAAAGTTTCGATTCAAGGCAGACAAAAAATGTTTTATAACGTCAAAGACACTAATACTTAAATACGCATTATTATGCATATTTAAATTAAGTAAACTGCTCCTTTTTTAAATATTTTATTCACAAATAAGTTTATAATTGCATTAGTAAGTAATGTATAAGTTTTATGATTCTTGGATGAAAACCAAACGGCCCGGCATGTTCTTTGTTCATAAAATTATTCTAGCATCGGTCCGGAAGGCTGTCTCTTAAACAAATGAATATGATCATTAAACTCGGTGTTCAAAAATTGGCTGTTGTTATTACGCCCCATCTTTCTCAGACTCGCTAATAGTCGATATTTTTCAAAGTAATTTCTACTACTTGTAAATAGTTTTCTATTGATGTATTTAACAGTTTAGAAGGGATTAATTTTTGGACCATTTTACTGGATTTAAATTTCACTAAATTCTTTCAACTTTACAGTATGATACTGTAAAGTTGAAAGTAAAAAAAGTTAAATTTGTGTTATGATTTTTGGACTTATTTATGACCACGGTTAGTTCCTGAACGGTTTCAGGCATGATTGAAATTAATTCTGAAGAAATTTGAAAGCAAAATTATGACATAATAGCCTTTGAATTTTGCCGACTAGGCAAATACCAGTTTTTTTAATTAAAAGAAAAGCAATATCAAGTTTCACATTATTTTCATTCCCCAAAACGAGGGGTGTTATAAGTTTGATATGTCTCTGTGTGTGTATGCGTTTGTGTGGGGCTAAATTCAATTTGTGTAAATAGGTTTTACACAAAATATAGGATTTATAAAGGTTGCAATAAAATCATTTATCGGTAAAAAGAAGCAATTACACTACCTAATTCTTTTATAGAACTTTTTTTATTCTACAACTACAATCTATTCAGTAAATTTATTAGATCGATGACCTTTATTGAGGCGAAGCCATAAACGTCAAATTTGTAATTAACTACTGATCATCTGTTTGCTGAATCTTATACGGGATTTTGTCTCATTAAACATACATACTTAGCCAATGATTTAATTTAATATTTAATTATTTTTGCTAATTATTTAAAAAAACATTTTTGCCTGACTTTGAGCAGTGACTTAGCATGATGTAATGACAATTTATGAATAAGACTTGAAAAGTACAATATAACTGACTCTAAAACAAACATATATTTGTCATTTTTATACAAATAAATAGGGGTTCAAACATCAATTTAGTATATGCCTTGATGCTAATACTCCGACACTTTTTTCCATCACACAGATCTGTAATACTGGAGTACAACATTTTTGTCGTGTTTTGGTTTGAAAAGACCACCAGAGAAATTTTTACACAAATTGTTCAATGCAAGATAATGTACATGGGTGACATGTTTCTTACCACCAGGAAATCTGACTGCTTGATTTGAAATACAAGATAATAAACTAGCGGTTTGGCTTTTTAGCCATAATTGTACGTGGTGGGAAAACTAATAAAACCATATTTCTTATAATTTTCACAATAAAAAACAACTTTCATTAAGCTACAAATTTACATATATTTTTTTACTTATTTCTTATGAGATATATTTAGGTCTCTTTTAGTTATTAGAGAAAAACCCAACATTTGAAACTTTTACTAGCGAATAATTCATAAGTATTGACTTGAGAAAAAAATTTAGTAGAATAAAACTTTCGTCGAATTGGTAGATCTAACCATTTGCGCACTTTACCTCAATTAAAAAAAATCCGAGCCTACGTAAAAGCAACCCACGTTTCAACTTTGTAGATGAGCCTCCAAATTTTGTATGAAAATGTGTGCTACTCGGCAATATCAAGCAGTTAGACCGAAATTCAGCTCTAAGTACTGGACTAAATGTAACAAGTCGAAGAAAAAGGAGAGATCCGATAGGAAATATAGGTCATCTACAGAATCATAAGATAATAGCGGCGCATACACCACAGGCTGGAATGTTAAGACTTTTGAATAGTATGATTACTCTACTCTCTAAATAAAAATGTAACAATAGCAACGTTATATTATGATTATTATGGTGTTTTCTTATTGAATAATTGATATTTGCAGGATTGCAAAGAAAATCGTAAATTTAATATCGCAAGAGGTCATAAAATCAAAGCGTTGGGTTGGCAGCGCACCATCATCGTCATTAGTGTCCTTGGTCGACATTTTCTTTTTACTATCAGGAAATTCATCTGCGATCTCATATTTCACCAAATTCACAGGAAATCAGATAGGTATTCTAAAAAATTCCCAAGCCACTCATCGAAAGCAGCGCGATGATAAATTCCTCCCCTGAATGCCTCCCATTATCTAATTCGAATGCTTTCTTCACGTAGCTATTAATTCGCTGCGAGTGCATGCCAGCCCTCTGAATGAAATTTGTGGCCACAGTTACAGCGTAGACTGTAAGAAATTAACATTTGTTTAATATTAATAGATGTAGATCGTGGTATTCAATAGTCTATCGTTGGTAACGCAACATACAATGAGTGTGATGTGTGTTTAAAATCTGTTTATATATCTTTAACATCGGCTGATACCAATTTAAATGTGTATTAATTTAATACAATGAAATTACCATGCCATACCATTAGTTTCTGGTTCCTTGAAATAAGCCAATCGCTTTTTTACAATGCATGAAGGTTACAGTGAATTCTACTTTTTGGCTTAGACTTTCCTCTATCAACGCATCGTAAGTGCTTGCCAATGAGGTGTTTCATGTGACTTTAGAATGAAAAATAAACTTGTTAGCGTAAGTGATTTAAGATCCCGACTTTAATATTTAATAATCATAAGAACTAAATATCCCGGGCTAGATGAAGTTGTTTTAAACGCTTAAAATTAAAGTATTTCGTTCTTTAAACGAAACATAGTTTTATTTATTACTTATAGACAACTTAGCTTAAATTAGTAGAAAAAAACCTTTTAGCAGTTTTCCTATAATGCACAAACATAACACACAAGATAACGAACACCGAGGGGTGCATACTTTCAATTACCTAATTTTTTTATGACATTGGCAGACGGTAGACGGATTTCCTGATGGTAAGAAATTCACGCCGCCTAGAGACACCAAAGGTGAAAATGGTGCGTTTTGCAACTTTGGGACGAGATGTTAAGCCCCGAGCAAAATTAAGTTTACTAGCTACCTTATCCTCTAACCCGGTACATGTCTAACCCGCTCACATTATGGCGGCAGGAATAGGTAAGGCGGTGAAACCAATCCGGGCGAGTCGCTGCGAGACTCTACCATCTAGTCAGATATCACGGTGTTAGTGACGGTAAGCCTACGCTCGCCTTTTACGAGCTAGCTGGCAGGAAGGCAGATGGTCTATTCTGCAAAGGAGCCCGGACCAACACGGCAGTTGAACCACATATGATTATTCTTTTATTGCCATTATATACTTTTATGAGATATATTTTACACATCTGTACAAAGACTAGAAGAAAGCTGCAATGATCTTGTAACAAGAAACTGACGAATACTTCTTGATCGTCTGTAATATGCCCGCTTATAGTGGCACCATGGAAATACGAGGATCTATAAAATAAATCATACAAGTTTACGAGCAACTATAGTCCCATTAAAATATAGCGGAACGTTTAGCTTTTACGAACTAAAAAATGGTATTCACAGTGTAGTTTTTAACAATAATGTAATTAAAATGTAACGAAAATACCAAAAATGGTTTATTGTTCAATTCACTCAGATAAAACGTTAAAAAGCTTATTTTTGAACAAAACGAGTTCACAGAGTAACATTTTAATAACATTAGGTGTTTATGCAGAAAAAATTGAAAGAACAAGTTTACGAATTGCCTCGCTTATATTCTAGTTTTAGCCTTTATAGAGTTAGTGTCGTCAGTGTCGTTTTCCGGCATGGTAACCAGTTTACATATATTTTATATAAACCTTGAAAATCCTAGTCCAGTTTTGAGACGAATCGATATCTATTATTTCCATTAGCATTTCTAAGCATCAGAAAATCCATATTTTTTTTTGCCTATATAAATTAAAATAAACAAAACATACAGACAATATAAAAAGTAAAACCTTCATTTTCATTCATTTTTCATTGATAGTTTGTGTTCTAATGACACCGTAAAACTAGTCTATCATAATATGGTTTTCTGGTTCCATAACGATATTACCTTCTTTTATAAAATATCTTTAAAAACAATATTACGACCGCAATGTAACTGTTTCGTATTCTTTACTTTTTACGTTCAAGAAAAAATAATTTTAATCCCTAAAAAGTCGTTAACCAAAACAATCTAAGAAAATATAATTTATATGGGACAATTTCTACATTTCGAAGAAATAACTTCAAAAATACCTATTATCATAATTCACCGAGAAAGCGCCACCAAAAACACAAACGAACAGAGAAACTTTTTTCGGGGCCGGTTAAAATATAAGGCATTCGAACATATCCACGTAATCTCCTCGTTTTTCTAAATCGGTGAAAAACTGTTTTACTCAGTAAACAATTTAAAGGGAACAAACATAAAAATAATATTAAACTTAGTACCTCCTAAATTTTATAAATTCTGTTAAAAAATATATTTAAGTTCTTACAAGTACAATAAGTACCGCTTTATTAAAGGAGGTAAGAACTGTATCTGTTGCTTTTAAAATCATCTTCCAAAATTGTTTTCGCACACAGTAAGCAAATTAACGATGTAATATATAAAAATTATGTTCTTTTACATGATGTTCGTATTTAAATGGCCTATAAATACCCCATTTAGAATCAACAGGCAAATAAAGTTTGCATCGTTTGGCCGGCGTATACAAATCTTCTGAAATGGGATTTGTCGACTTATATCTTAACGGTTTAAGATATGTTTATTGCTATAAAAGAAGAAGTATTTTACCTAAAATCTGTCTCCGTTTATCTTCTTTTATTACATTACATAATATATAGTCTAGCTGAAATTCTAGGTTTTCAGTCTGTCCTAAGAAAGTGGGTTCGCTATAACTCGTCACCTCCAACGAAAACACCATCACGACAACAGTTTTGATTCTTTAATGTGATAGATAGGTCAGCGAGCACTCGGGTCTCGTGATGATAAGAGACAAACGTGACCTATAGACACCATAGATATTACAGATGCCCCGCTGTCCTGCCGCCGAGATGCTAGGTCTATTGTGCAAATATACCGGCTACCCTACCTTTCGGACCAAAACATGACAGTTTCATTATGACCGCAGCTCTAAATAAGGCGGTGGATCCTTCCCGAGCTAGCTGCGCAGCACTCTGCCACCAGTGCTCTTGTTAGTAATGGCGTACTCGTATATTTTTAACTAGTGTTTGCGTTTTCCGATCAGCCTGATAGAGAGGCAGATGATCTTTTCTACTTAACGGACCCAGACAACACGGGCCGAACTATTTATCTTTTCTCACTTTTTCTGTACACAAATGTGATAATTAAAACAGTGTGTATCTGTGTGTGTATTTGTTTTTTATCAGCTGCATAAGACTCTTTCCAATTTTTTTGAAAGTACTTATTGAGTTGATCTGGAAAAACCATCTGAAAGTGTTCGTTTCATTAGTTAACATTTTTAAACGTTCATTGACGGATAACTCCAAAAGTATTGACTTTTATAAAAAACTTTGTAATACAATTTTTTTATTAGTTGATCTAATCATTTCCATAACTTGCCTTAATCAAAAAACAACCACAGCCAAAAAGGATGCCAAGAAGAGGTGGCATTAAACCTCTTAACTGAAAGCAACCATCATCATAATATGCTTAAACTTTGTAGCGGAGTCTCTGCAGAACCTAATTTGATAGACGAAGTGAAGCTTATTTTTGTGTAATTTCTAAACTCTTTGCTTTTTTATCCATTTTATTTGTATCTGTTGCTATAACGTGACGCATTTTTAAAGAACGTCCATTTCAAAAATGTAATAAGACTGAAGAAGAGAGAATTCTGTACGATTCTAACTCGCCCCTGAAGGATCCTGTAGCACTAAGTAACATATTAACATAAAAGTTCATGTAGCTCATTGTATATGATTGCGACTTCCGATTTGTAACTATTTAAGAAAAACAAATTTCAAACCGATTTTCTGAGAAAGTTTATATGATTATGTACTTCATTTTCTTTTGCGTTATTATTCACTTATTTTAGAAAATTACAGAGAACGGGGACATAATTTACCATTTTGGAAGAGTCTCTCAGGCAAAAAATCAGTTTTGAAAAAATATTATGAATCAGAAACCTCAATATCATTTTTAAAGATACATCCTTAGATTGATTTTTTTTTTATTAAATCCATACGTGTGGGGCACTCGTTTGGATTTAATTAAAAAAGTTTAAATTTAAAGGAACCCCCAAAACTTATTACTTTTACATTTGTGTGTAGAAATCTTAATACGGTTATGTAGGAATCTACTTTATGTAGATTCATGTATATAACCGTATTAAGATTGAATCTACTATCCTACTTATCTAAGTTTCAATAGAACAGTTTTTATAGTTTTGGAATAGAAGAAAGGAAGGAAAAGTGACTATGATATACGGACGGACAGATAGTCAGTTAGATGTGACGATTCTGTAAGGGTTCCGTTGTTTGGCTTTCGGCTACGGATCCCTAAAAACAAGGTGCAGGTGACTAAAAATAGGCAGCAGAACATATTTTTAGCACTTTTAAATTTTTAACTGTCTTCGACATTATCATGACCGCGGTGCAAACCGAATCTACGAAACCGATAGCAACGAAATTTGGCTGTCATGTGTTCCGAAAAATGTTACAGGATACTTATATCCAACCTATTACAGAGGTTCCCAAGGAGTTTTGGCGCCATCGAGAGAAAATATGGTCGAAGTTTTTTCATAATTATTGAATTTCGTGTTAATATTGAGTGAAATTGGTCAATTTTGGTGGCATTTTGTACAATTTTGTTCAGTAAAAGTGCACAAATGAAATAATCATAAAGAAATTAGTGTATCGTATATTTTCTCGTTGCCGCCAAATCTCGTTACATGAGTTTGTGTAAACCACCGCTTTGCCCAAGAGCCTGACATGACTTATTGACGACTTACGATTGATGACTAATTAAAATTAATTGAAATTGATATAAAATTTGATGCAAATTTATACTTGACTAATGGCTAAATACTAACGTGAAGGCCAAAACTTAAAGAAAGAAAGAAAAGGGGTTCCCGAGGACGAAAGATAAAAGTCAAAATGTAAAGTATATTACATTCACGCGTCGTCCGATCTAACTTATTCGTAGTACATTTCTGCTTTATTATCTATACACATTCCGTATCCCGTATTCTTTTCCAAGTCATGACTTTTGTACTTAGTTTAGAAATTACAGACTCAACAATTGTGGTAATTTTGTTATGTACTTGTTACATTAAGTTATCTTTATCTTCTTTCCATGTAAGGTATAGAAAGAGACAAAACACTTTTAGTGCTGCTAAATTAATCGGTAAACGTCATTCCTACAGATATTTAGCCTATCACTCGGAAAAACTAAAGACGTCACGATTTGACATGTCTGGACTAATCTGACATGTCTCAAGTGTTCCATCTCGTTTGTTTTTCTTTCATTTGAAAAAGACAACAGGCATTTAAAACAAGTTTAGTTTGGGAACATTAGAATCAAAACCAATACTTACCAAAGAAGTAATTAGTGACCAAATAACTGGAAATCCGGAATGTGGAGAAACATTTGAACATACAAGTCATCTAAAATATACATACATATCTTCACGCCAAGTCCCCTTGCAAGTAAATCAGAGTATACCAAGTAAATGAAGTTCGCCGGGTTGGCTAGTTGTTAAAATATGTATTAATCAATAAGTTTTAATTTTAATAACGACCATAACTCAATATAGGTTGTCGGTAGTAAAGGGGTCAAATGTTAATAATGTATAGCGAACATAGTGTCGATGTTTACCTAATGTACTACATTATCTTGACATAACCGCTAGTAATGCATGTTATCGACGTGTTATCTGTCAATATTTGTGTAATTAACAGACCTAATTAGATACATTTGCTAAGATGTACACTCAGGAACTGCACAAAGGTTACTTTTATGCATAATAAATATTTTTGCAAGCTTTAATTTGGCCTGTGCATTTTGAATCAATTGTGAATACAATTCAATTTGAATTCAAGTAATCGCCTAAGAATCAATGCTTGAAAAACATGTAATTATACATCAAATAAAATAAATATATAAAATATTAAATAATAATTTAGACATAGTTTTTTTAATGACTCTGCTTAATTCGCAGTTTTTACAACTTCACCTGGCATGAACACTATACCATTTTGCTCGGATGTACCATTGATAAAGTAACGCTCTCCTCCGGGAACTCATTAAGGTATCAGAATTAGACTGTCCTTCTCCCGGTCATACACTGCATACATACCAAATATCATCACGATGTGCTTCCTTCGACTTTGATAAACTTTTTTACAAGCTTTTTTAGATATTTTTTTTTTAATCCTGTCATAGCTATTTTTACTTTGGCCATTAATTGCGTTAACTGAAGATTTGTCTTTTGAAAGATACCTATCTAGATATCTACCTATACTTACCGTTTCAGTAACTCTCTACCACATAGGTCACCGTGTTAGATACATATTTATTTCTACGTCTTAAATATATTTTCTATCTAATACTAACGGTAGCAACATACTTCACCAAGTGTATGTCCCCTACCTCGTGTAAGCCATTGACTCTGGGGTTATCTCATGATATATTGATTTTGTCATGCCAGTAATTAAACATTACGTAGGAGTGACCTTACAGCTGCGATATTACGCACGATTTCGCGATCTTTGAGCTGATTTCTAATGTGTAATAAAACGCTTAAAACGTGATGTTTAACAACCGGCTATTTTGTATCACATTATAAATCTAGCTGGATACTGTGGCTTTGGTCAAGTTTTAAAAGTTTTTAGTTTATCAGCAAGAATCAATTGAGTAATCAGAATCAGGTGATTCTGATCACTCAATTTACTATTTCACTATTATAATATTATATTATCGATACTGAAATTTGTCATAAAAGTCACTATTTTTGTGACAAATTCATTGTAATAGTATCAGGGCTGGGATAGTGGTATTTTATTTGCACTCACTAAACTAATTTTTAAGATATCGCCATCTTCTTTCAACGTTAGTAACAGAAAGAGACAAACAACGCTCAGTGCTCTCAGATTAGTTTGTACATGACATTTCTACAGGCTTTTAGACTATTCTTCGGAAAGTGTCACGAGTTCATCTTTCTGTTTTCTTTTTGAATCATTGGAAAAAGATAACATGCACCTAAAATAAGTTTAGGTGCATGTCAAATTGTGATGTTTGTAGAAATGACGTATACGGTCAAATTGGCAGCACTAAAAGTGTTTTTTCTCTTTCTGTTACTTTTATTGAATGAAGCTAGCGATAACTTAAAATTAGTTTAGTAAGTGCGCAACAAAATAACCACCATTATGTCTTAAATAAGCTTATTTTTTTAGAATATCTCTACAGAAATAATCATAGCATAGATACATTAATCCATATTAGGGGTTCCACACGGATCAAAATATTGGTTTGCACCCGTGTGGAACGTAGATTTAATCCAAATTTGAATTTGTTTTTTTTAAACAATGTTTCCATCAAGGTCACCTTCGTGGAAGGCGTGATTGGGCGTGATTGTAATCGTCTAGTTGATGCTTAATTAGAAGCAAAAAACTTCTATAAAAGATATTGTCCCTAACACCGTGACCATGACTTAACAAGACCTGATCTCTCCCGATTTGTTCATCTATGTTTTTGGAAGGATTTTAAGATTTCAAACCTCTTATGTAAGTAAGTCTAACGGTCTAATGATCACATAAATCCTAAACACGAAAGTGGTGAATACTATATGATGGTAGTAAAAAGATAAGCGGTGACACTGACCCGGTGGCAAAGGACGAGTCATTGCAAAATGTTACCACCTAGTCACATTTGTGGTGTTAGTAACAAATACATTTAAGCTAGCCCACAGGCAGTAGCCAAAATACTCCGATGGAGCCCGGGAGCGACAACGTGATTAAATAATAGGTTGTTTGTAATAAATTAAATAATATACGAAAAAATCTGAATAAGCCAATCATTCCCAGTATTTTGGCATATTAATTACCTGTTATAGTGCTAGTCATACGTGACACTGTATAATTTGTCTCTCACTTTTAAATTTTCTTATATTATATCACCTTGACGAAAATTGTTATGTAGGTGTACACAATGAGGTTACTCGACAAAAGAGCCTCTAATGAGATCCAAGAAACTGAAATCAAGGCTATGGGACTAAAGACTTAGGTATAATGTGTAAGAAATGTTATTAAAAATAACAAGATCAGGGATATAGAAACGGGAGATTCTCAAAGTTAACGACAATATGGATATAAATCAAGGATTTAGTCTCACTTTAGGAATGATAAGAAATAGAAAGAGAGAAATAATATTGAGGGTAGGAGGATCAGGGATTAAGGGACATGGATTACCGAAGTGATCAATAATGTTGAAAGTAACAGTATTACATTAATCAAGATAGGTACTGTGTAAGGATAGTGGATACTCCAAGGTTTCAATTTATTAATTACCACTTCTTGATCAAATAGTTATTTTTTGAAGGATAGCTAATAGTTCTGAAATGGTTCCACATCAATTTTATTAATATCTCTCTACTGGTTCTGAAACATACTTAATCTGTAGTTATAAAAAAAACTGTAGAAGAGTGAATTCTGTTCATTGAAGGTTTTTAAAAAAATAGCTACATGCGAGTTAAAGGACATCAGTAAACATTCTTAGTATATTTTTTAAAATTTTTATCTTACTGTCTGTCGGTCTCTCTGTCTGACAACTACTCAGAAAATACCGAACTGATCGTAACGAAATTTGAATGGTAGATAGTTTATTTTCTGAGAAAGTTTATACTTTTTGTCCCGCTCACTAGAGGGGTTCCTGTGGAAGAGGGTAAAAAGTTGAAATGTAAATTGGTCTATAAGACACATTTGTAGCATACGATTTATGGATTGTCTCGTATTTTTTTATAAATATAAAAATAGCACACATTACAAACAATTTAAAACCAAAATTAGCCAAATCAGCTGCTTTGGTTAATTTTGGTTTTGAATTATTTGTGGAAGTCCAGGGAAGCTAAAATAACTGAAAGCTAGGTCGAAAATTCGGTTTCGGTTTTCGTTGAAATACTAATTTCCAGTCCAAGTTGGACGCAAGAAAAGATTAGAGATTAAGTTACAGTATGTAGATGCCCGTGCTAAACAATATTATCAAGGGAGTAAGAATCAAAGACTTAAGAAGATATATTTCTGATATAAGCAAAAACATGGACAAATTCAAAAACACTCATACACATCGTGTTTGCAGGTATCCTGGTGATGGTTTGGGTCATTGTTATCACAATCTATCTGCATATGTATTAACCTCCATTTTTTAACATAATGATAAGTTAACAATTAAACGGTTCTCTGATAATTAAAACATACATACATATCTTCACGCCAAGTCCCTTACGGAGTAGGCAGAGAGTATCAAAACATGCATATAGAAACCAAAGAATTGAAAGAACTGTCGCCAATATGAGTTAAGAAGCCAATTTTTTGGGCAAATACCTTTATCGGCTCACATTATTTTGATAATTTGGGCTCAAAGATTTACCGTCTACTATTAAATTCAAAGTAACACTGATAGCGAGCATTGACACCATGACGACAATTTAAGGTCAGGTGGCGCCAAACTTGACGATGTGGTATCATGTCCTACCAACTTGTACAAAACTGATATCTAGAAAAAACGCAATGTTGAATAAAGTAACAAAAGCAATTAAATATTAATTTACATAAAAAAGGCATTAAATGGTTTATGTCAATGTACATGTCAGAGAAATAACAGACCCAATGACGGCACAATTGATATCTATTTTTAGGGTTGTGAACACAATTTCTGTACGGATATGGGATACGGATTTCATAGTGTAGTAAGGCAAATTTACAAATTTGCTGATAGTATATAGTCTGTACACACGTTACGTAAATTGAAAAACTTTGTCATCGAATACATCTTTAAGATTAAGAATTCCCGCCTACATCCTACAACCAGTGACCGATTCTTTGTAAAAGTTTGGATCGTCGGTCTGCTAGTCGTGAGTTCCCTGATTGTGCCTTCAATAACCTCTTCCGGGATAAGTATGACGAAGATACCTACAAATTTTTCGTACAAAATAACTAGAAGGTACTGATTGCAATGGTGCATACCACCTACATCCGATTATCTATTAGTGTGTATTCTTGCTCAATTATGTTGATGTTTGACAAAAACTGACAGGGTTGGGAACACTTAAGTAACGCCTCAAAACATGATTACAAGAATTTATAGGTACACATAGAAAACTCTTAATGATAGTAATTTAAAATTTAGTAATCGATTTCGAATTTGACAAAAACTGGTGAAACAATAGCAACCGTTTGTTTTGAAATGTACATGCAATCAAAATAAAGAATCAATGAAGTCATTAACAAGTAATCAGGGATTTCGTAGAATTTGATTACAAATAGTAAACGTAGAAAGGCTTCTTTATATTGAAAAAAAATAGGCATTAGCGATTGTGAAGTCAAATGTTCTTATCCATTGACCAACGACAGAGCAAATAGAGGAATATGCTATTGCAACATCTATGACATACCTAAATTTTCAGATATCCTTAACTCTAATGCTAGTGCATCCCTATTCAAATTGTAATGCAGAATTAATCATTGTTTTAAATAAATGTAACTAACTTCTACCTTTTATCACATACGTGACTTATGTTATCGCAAGAGACAATGTTTTAACGAATATGTTTACTATAACAAAAGAGTATTATAATTAATTAGTTTTAAATAGTAATTAAAAGTAAAGCAGCGATAAGGCGAGCGTGCTGGCTTGTTAAACTGGTTTATGCAATAAACACAATTTCATTAATAATTCAATACAACCTTTTTATTTCATTTACCTCAGTGATTATAAATACTTAAAAAAACGAGCAAAACCTATTTGTTTACATTACGTGTAGGAATATTATGTAATTTCATTGGCTTTGATGAAATTTTTTAGTCATTCTTTTGTAAGTTAACTTCTACAAAACAAAAGTTATCTCTGTGATGTAATGAGTATTTTTTACTGTTTGAAACTAGATGGATGTAATGTTTTAAAAAATAATAACTATGCCAGAATAAATCACTAGTTAATACCGATAAAAAAAAAAGTACGGTAAATACAACACATAAATAATTTTATGCGACCAAAGAAAGAAATTTATATTTATAAAAATAGGTCGATTAGGTTATGTTAATATCAATTATCACTTCATGTTCGAACGATGTTCAATTGTCCAAATAGCTTGTAACTAAATAGGTATTGTAGTAACAGTTTGACTGGCGTTTTAACTAGAAACTTTTAATACCTTTATTTTAAGATTTTTAGTAGCAAGAGTATGTCGAATGTTAAATGGGATATCCAATAAAATTTTGCGGCCCGTCTTTGTGTAGTCTATATTTTAGCTTTCAGTTTACATACCGCTAATATTAATGGTTTCTGTAGATGACGTGTACTTTCTCTCAGATCACCTTTTTTGTGGGGCTTAAAGAAGCATACTATTGTAATGTTATGTTTATAGCTTTCTGTGCCAAAAAGGAAACAACAATCAGAAATTCTCAGAAAAAACACGGGAAAATGTATTATTTTTTTCGTTTATTGGCCTCATTTTAGTGAGTGTGCTACTTATACATATGTAACTTCATAGCTTGATTCCAGCCGAATCTTAATCGAGGCCAACGAGAGTGTATCACCTCCAATGATGACTGGTACTCGGTAGCAAAAGAGGTGTTTCTTAAAGAAACAGTAAAACAATCCGTAATGGTCGTATCCCGAAAGAAGGGCACCGACGAATAGCCGAAGGTAATTTAGTGCCCGAAATGTGATCGGCGCCAAACTTATCTTCAACCGGGCGCTTGTCTAATGACCATAATATTGTTGTTATTAGAACTGATAATTTATTAATAAAAAAAGTAGAATCAATACACATTTTGAATTGCTCGGCCTGAGAATCGAAGATTTCACATATTCATCGCCATCACTGATCCGATATCAGATGACTATATTTTGGGTGTCTTCATAAAAATAATAATTATATAAATTGTATTCATTTTCAATAATAATCTAGCTTACTACACTTCGACCTTTGACTCCATCTCATATTACCAAGTTGTTACTAATTAAATAAATACATGACTCTTGGTTAACACCATCCAAGTTATCTGCAACTGCTGGGACGGTAACGATAAGCGTACTGCGTAGTTTGTGATAACACAACTTAACCCATTTATTGTAATATTACAAAAATACATTCGTACTTATTGTAAACACTGATTAAGCTAAAACTAAATGGTACTACGTACTGTGCAGCAGCATATCCAGATTGGTAGAGCCGCTATTTGTGATTAATGTCGCTAATGTGAGTGCTTACTGTTGTCGTATTTCATGTTGAAGGAAGAGGTAGCCGATAAACGTAGAATAAAATCCCAGCCAAACCATGAAGTTACCAAAAGTGACGTATGAGTCCATAATTAAATGTATCTCTTTCTCTATCTTCAGCAAGGACCTAAGTTTTAGTACAATCTTGTTTGAATTAAGTTCTCGGGCGATCTCAAATGATTCATAGTTGGTCTAAATTATATTGAACCTAGACACAGGGATGCCACGATTCCTCAGCGATGTATATCTTGAGTATAACTCACATCATTAACAGTCTAGTCACGAACTCATGTTAAATTTTATTCAGGACCTCCTCAGAACAATTCTCTTTCTTTTCTTTTTTTGAATTTTCCGCTTTTTTTCTATTACGGCCAGTGTTATTATAATTTATGTAATCTACGACAGCCGTATGACTACAACACTACAATCGCATCAAGAGAGCTGTCCGTCTGTTTTCTCATATCTAAAACTAATACTATTGTGATGTGATACATATGTTAAGCTTGATTTTCTTTGTAAGCAACGAGCTATTATTATAACAACCTTCATCTTTGGCTGTCGATGCTTTGCCAAATTGCTTACTGCAAGCCACAAAATCGTTAAATTTTTTTAACTTTTTCTAATCGATTACGTAGATAGTCATTTCCCATAGCTACACACCATTATAAATAATAATCATAAATTTGCTATCCAAATTTTTGTAAAACATAAGACTGATAAATTTAGTTTTGATAAAAAACCCCAAATATGGTAACGAAGTTTTAAATATGAGACTGGAATATTTAGGCTTTTGAGTAGGTGTGCTGCCAGTAAATGATACCATGATAGAATTGGTACCACTATTTTAACTATTCTTGCTGCTATAGCGTTAGTGTTCGTTAGTTACCTCGCACAAGAGTTCTGGTAATGAAATAGCGATGCACTGGCAATATCCATATGCGACGGATCACTAAAAAAGTCTCGCCTTCTAATTTTATTGTTATTTTTTAATGATATTGGAAGGCAAATAAGCACACGGATTTTCTGATGGTAAGAAATTCACGCTGCCTAGAGACACCAAAGGTGGTAATGGTGCATTGCCAATCTTAGACCGCCATGTTAGGCGTCGAGCAAAAGTAAGTTTAAAGGCTACTATACCCTCCAAATCAGAACACGTCAAGGGCAGGCACTGAGGTTGAGGCGGCAGGAATAGTCAAGGCGGTGGTACCCATCCCAGCGAGTTGCTGCGAAACTCTACTATCTAATAGAATGACACGGTGTTAGTGTCGGTAAGCCTATGCTCGCCTTTTACAAGCTGCCTGGCAAGAAGGCAGATGGTATATTCGGCAAAGGAGCCCGGACCAACACGAGGAAATCAGTCTGCCAGTATACCAGTCTCACAAGCTAATTGGTACCTTGTATTTCTTTTTATTCTGAAGCACATTTATAGCATATCATTGGCATTGACAGCTAACTGGACTAACTTCTTACTCTTTACTTTAGACCTTCCACATCCTATGGCTATGTCTAAATACACTCATATAGGAAAGTAAATATACTATTGACAATATTGAAACAAAGGGTATCCGGGTATGTCACTCTCGGGTTTTGAGTCTATATTTTAATGAAGCGGCTTAATTAAAGACCAGCCTTCGGTAGGCAGCCACCATTGCCATTCTTACCAATATCATGCACAGGTTGATAAAACAAATATAGACACATTTTCCTAAAACACTTGTTCAACGAGTACAAAGAAAAAATTTTGTTACTTCGAAATTTTATGTCGTTTAGGCATATCCTCTTGAACCCTCATTATTTGGGTTTGGTTTATAATAAATAAACAAAATCCTCAGGATATTTCTATAATAGATTAATTAATGATATAAAGTTTCCACTGAATAATATTTAAGATGTTATTGATATTTAAAAACACCAATGGTTATAATTTTGTTGTGCACTCACTCACTCACTAAAGTAATTTTAAGTTATCGCTATTTTTTTTTCAACGAAACGAAAGAGAGAAACAACACTTTTAGTGCTGTCAGATTAGTCTGTACATGACATTTCTACAGACGTTTAATATATGTCACTCGAAAAAAGTTGATTAAAAACATCAGGATTTAACATGTCCGGACCACCCTGACATGTCAAAGTTGTTCCATCTCTTTTGTTTTTGTTTCATCTAAAAAAACAGCATGCATCTGAAATAAGTTTAGTTTGTGAACAGCAGAATGTGATCAATATCGTCAATGACCTTTTTACTGAAAATCATCAAGATACACTAAGATTCATACGGTGCTGCCTGAAAGCCCAGAAAGCTGTAATTTGGCATTTAAGTTAATATTAGTACACAACAACTAAAAAAATTGAAACTTTTATACTCTCCAGTCATAAATTAGGAGATAAGTGAGCGAAATTTAAGGATACTTCCTGAAGTCCAAAAAAAATATTTTAATAAAAATTCTTTTAAATAAAAAAAGACGTGTGGCACTCGAAGACTGCCGTGTTATTACATAAACAGGCACGAGTCACCAGATTGCGGGGCGAAAAGGGGATCACGTATGCACAGTAACGCCGATACAACCAATGCCACCTAGAGGCGAGTTGCTAAACTAAAAAGACAAGCGTAATCAAAGTCAGTAAAAGTTCTGATATTTATCGATAAATGGCAAAACTAAAAAGTATCACCGCTGTGCTGGTTGAAGTGCGGTACGTTAGGTTATTTTCGTTACAGAATTTCCGGATTCGTTCTCCACGCTCAAGGCCCGCGGCAGAAGCTGTGCAATAGCTTAACAAGTATAAGTAATAAAACAACAAAAATATTCTAAAATTCGAGACTTTTATCACCACGTGCCACAAAGAAATATGTATTCACCTATCATTATCTTAACATTACTTATCTGACCGCCTCGCTGGTCGAGTGGCTAGCGTACACGCCTAACTACACCGATCATCCGCGAGGCTCGGGTTCGATTCCCGATGGGGGCAGGCATTTGTGTGATGAACATTTAGATGTCTGCATTTCCGGGTCTGGGTGTTTATTAAATTTATTCTGGTATCTATTTAAGTATTTATATGTATAAGAATCTTGACTAACACCCATAACACAAGCATATAATTTGCTTACTTTGGGGTTAGATTCAATTTGTGTAACTTGTACAGGAATATTTATTATTTATTTATTTATTATTTTTTAATATACTTTTAAACCACTAGTTCTCATAGGACGAAATAGCCTAGCCATATCTTTTGACTTAGCTGAAAAGTTGTGAAGTTACAGCTTGTAGAGTTAGTATGTTTTGACGTTAGTGTGGCAAGATTTGCTTTACATGATATCTGATAACTTTTTGACAGTATTAGCCATCTGGTCTCGTCTAGGCATTACATTTATTAATTTATTTTATTCCTTTGTTAGGCCTATTACGTAAGTCTATACTACCTTTAAGGCTATACTACCCTCTGAACCGGAACATGCCACTGCCATTATGGTGGCAGGAATAAGTCTAAGATCAAATTTAACATGAAAAAATGTTGGATGGGATAACATTAAATAATTTATTAGTAAAAACCAGAACAACAAAATACACGTAACTCCCGCAAAAATAACAATGAACTAGATTAAACTTAGCTTCGAACCCCAGCTGTGGTCAGCCGATAACCTTTTGAACCCAGCCTGTTTTATTGCGATAACAACTGGTATTAAATAATAATTACGTGTCGCAAACGAGTAAAATAATGCACGCCAAAACTCTCGCCGTCTTATAGTTAAATAATGACTAAAGCACTTAAAGGTTCAACCTTGTATTATTACACAGTGACACAGACTATAACATCAAACTAAATTTACTCTTACTTTAGTCTATGTTTATTAAAAAGACGGCGTTTAAGTAATGCTTTGCACTGGATGCATTAAGAACATCGACCACACATATTAAGAATAACGTGGCCTTATATACTCGTAATAAAAATACTAAACAAAGATTTTAATATATTTCATTTATTTTTGTAATTGTTATGCAATAACAGTTATTATATACCGTATTCTTTTGTACTGCTACTACAAAAACAATATCTGTAATGACGTATGTATTATTGTTTATACAATAAACAACAGAAAACTTAATATTATTTATATATTATTATAAGAATAGCAACTGTTTTTCTCAGATTTCACTCAATCGATTTACCGCCGTGATGATCGAGGGGTTAACGAACATACGTGTTTGCTTAATCCTAGCGAGCATCTGTGGGACTGAGGCTCGATTCCCGATAGAGTTTGACAAATATCTGATGAGCATATATGTTCACATTAAATTGGTTGCAATGTAGACGGAGAGTGTCGAGTCCGAAGTGTACTCTTTCCTACAAATCCTTCCTTCAAAAGCTTCTACGACTGACATTCCTTCCTCTTTCATACAAACACACCTGTTTCGAAGACTCTTGAAACCACTTACGGAGAACAGCGATTTGGAAGTAGAATCTAAGTCTTCCCGATTTCTTCATCTGCCAGTCTTCCTACATGACTGATAATAATAAAAATAATAAATTATCTTTATTTCACGTAACCGTACAAGCGGCACCTGTGACGCGTCTATACAATAATAAATCTACCACCGGATCGGAACGCGGCCTCACACTGAGAAGATCCGGCAAGAAACTCAGCGGACTTGTCTTTTTTTTCTTATTTTGAAATATGTTTACAGTAGTAAATGTAATGATACATTACATTTATAAGAGATTGGCATGAGGAGCAATTAAGGCCCCATACTTAGTCAGCCAGAAGAGCCAATCAGCGCACTGCCCGTTCCATGATTACTATGAAATATTCCGCTCTAAAGTAAATGTCTTAAGCGCCCAATCACTATTTTTGACACTATAAAAGTAATGTGAAAAAAAATATAAAAACTGAAACAGTTGTCTTTTAGGTATAATACTTATCTATGTTTATGTTAAATCTGGTGTCGCCATTTTCATAATTGAAGTAGACAGTTGGGTTTTGCTTTCAAAAAAGGGTTAACTTTTTGTTTTTTTTCTATCGAGCAAAGTGAAATGAATCGTGTTTTGGAAACAATAGTCTCGTAAAGCATATTAATGTTAATCTTGTGTATTTTTGTCGCCAAGATCCATAATTGCTTCGTATGAAAAAAATAGTACATTGCTGACGTATTTTAGCATACATGGCCCCTTAATCCCAAGCCGTCTTATCAGCTAAATATTCAGCAATGTTATAATAACCTTTTACATTTAATTTACATTTGACACATTTCTTAAATTTAATAATTAGAAGTTCTTTCATATAATTGGAAAGTTTATTGTAGAACTGTATATATTGGTCCACCAAAGAATGGCTTACTCTGTGGAGACGAGACACATGCACAGTAAGATTATTTTTATTCTTTGTATTGACACAGTGTATATCACAATTTTTTTAAATGAACTTGAATTTCTGTGAACAAACATTAAATTTTCAAAGATATACTGGAACGATACAGTTAGAATTTTGATTTCTTTGAACTTTTCTCGCAGAGAAACTCTTGGGCCTAGGTTATAAATTGCCCTTACGGCCCTCTTTTGTAATATAATTAATATAGTATTTACTATGGCAGAGCTCCCCCAGAGAAGAATTCTATATGACATGATAAATAACTAAAATAAACCATCCTAGCGGTTTCAACATCAGTTAATTGTCTCATTTTTTAACAGCATATACTGCTGAGCTTAGCTTATTGCAAATTTATCAATTTGCGGGCACCATTGCAATTTTTTATCAATTGTTATTCCTAAAAACGTAGTAGAATCTACAAGTTCCAACTTGTTCAAATTAAGTTGTACGTTAGTATCTACTTGCCTCACATTTGGCATTGAAATTTTAATACAGTTAGTTTTTTTTTTTCATTCAAAAAAATATTATTTACATTGAACCAGTGTAAAACTTTTGAAATCGCATTGTTCGTTTGGTCATATTTAGCCAGTTGTCTTTTCACTTTAAATATAAGTGAAGTGTCAACCGCGAACAATACAATTTCGTGTTACTTTCGTATGCTATGCTTTCGTATGCGCGTAGGAGATATTATCTCTTACGTAGTAAGGTAAGTCATTAATATATACAAGGAACAAAATTGAACCAAGAATAGAGCCTTGAGGGACACCCATCGTTACAGCAGCACCTGTCGATTGTTTACCGTTAATCACAACTTTCTGAATTCTCCCATTCAAATAAGAAATCAGAAGATCGAGTGCCTTATTTCTAATTCTATAATGGCCCAGTTTCCTGATCAATGTATCGTGGCTTACGCAATCGAACGCTTTAGACAAATCACAGAATTGCATCCTGAAAATCCTCCCAACACTCATAAATTTTATTCAATAACTCCACACCAGCATCGAATGTCGATCTACCCCTTGTAAAACCAAACTGTTTGATTCAATACAATTTTTTTTAATATTTTACTCAGGGTAGGCAGAATGGAGATAGGTCGGTAGTTGGAGGGATCAGAAGAACTTACAGATTTAAATACAGGTATATAACTTTACTAAGTTTCATTAGATCAGAAAATATACCATTTGAAACACAACAGTTAAATATTACAGCTAAATATGAAGCAAGAACATTTATTACTGAAGCAATAACTTTAAGAGAATGTCCCCATAAGTCTAACGTATTTTTAATTTTTAATGATTTAAAGACTTTTAATATATCTGACGCATCAACGAACGACAATTCAAAACTATTTTTACACTCATCTATATATTGCTTCAGCAATGATTCTGCAGCACTGAGTGATGAATTGAGAACTTTAGTGGTTTTAGCTGCAATGCCGCTGAAGAATTTTACAAAGTTTGTGGCTACGTCTAATTCTTCTTTCACTTCTTTCTTTCCACCTGAACCAGTGGACCCGATCCATTTCATTTTTGTACCGATACTTTTTTCAAACCCATTCTATTAGTATTTAGACACAAGGTTATTAAAACAAGCAAAAGAAAATGAGACTTACTTACTTGTACCTAACTTGTTAACTATCCATAGGACTCCATTTTGTAAAATAAATAAAGTATGATTTTTTATGACATTGCGAGGCAAATAATCAGACGGATTTCGTGATGGTAAGAAATTAACGCCGGCTAGTGACACCAAAGGTGGTAATGGTGCGTTGTCAACCTTAGGCCGGGATATTAGGCCTCAAGTAAAAGTAAGTTTACCGGCTACCTTATCCTCTAAACGGAAACACGTCATGACGTTATGGCGGCAGGAATAGGTAAGGCGGTGGTACCAATCCGGGTGAATCGCGGCGAGACTCTATCACCTAGTCAAATGTCACGGTGTTGGTGATGATAAGCCTATGCTCTCCTTTTACGAACTGCCTAGCAGGAAGGAATATGGTCTATTCTGCAGAATAGCCTGAACTTACAATGGGATGTATTGCATATGTATTTATGTATATGAATTTATGCAGAGTTTGAAAAACACAGGTTAATTTTTAATGTGCTAGATAACTGTCAAACTGATAACCTCTTTTATTGGAGTCGGTTATAAATAATACAACAACAAAAACTATATTTGAATAAGATAAGGTTAAAGTCTTTATAAATACAGTATTTACGGAAGAATATCATGACCATTTAAAGATCAGACCTTAAAAGTCTCTTATACGCATGACCATAAGACATTATTTTTATTTATATTACTTACTGCCGCCTTGTTTGTCGAGAGTTTCACACGAGTTTCTGGTTCATCTTTCAAAGGCTACGCTTCAAAAAGTATCTTCAAGCCCACCCGTATCCCTGATGTGGGTGGGAGAGGCACAACGAGGGTGCCCACGACTAGCCGAAGACCCTTAGTTCAGCGTTGTGATAGTTGCATACCTATCGACAAAAGCGTGCATGTCCAATCCCGCGCAACGTTGTTTTTGTAAGAAAATTTGCAAAACACATTTTTTTATTGTAGCCTGACCCAGGGGATCGACCCAGGACTTTATGGAGTCAAGAGCAACATCGGACCGCAAGATCAGGAAGGCAAACGGCTTATTTTGGTTTTAGATACATTTGTGAAAATTATTATTTTTATGAGTTTATCGCCTCTGTGGTCTAGCGGTTTAGTTGTTGGACTTGACTACCTGAGGTCCCGGGTTCGAATCCCAGGTCGGGCAACAAAAAGAAAATTTGATTTTTCCAATTTTCTAATAAAAAAAACGTTGCTCGGGATTGGATATGTGCCCGGTTGGCGATAGGCGTGCCACCTATCATATTGTGGGACTTAGTGTCTTCGGCTAGTCGTGGGTGCCCTGATTGTGCCCTAATACCTTACCACGAGACTGGGTTACAAGAGTGGCAAGCACTGACGTTATGATCAGTTTGGCCGCCGATATCCGCCGAGCCAAGTCATCATAAACTCTTCCACCTAATGTTAGTAACCGTATCAACGCTCTGCTTTTTTTAAGCTGTTTTGAAGAAAACAGTTGGTCTGAAGTTTAAGAAGGTCTTGAATACTTGATACTAGGTACTTCCTTTAGACAGAGTTTTGGTGCCAACGAGCAAAATATGGCCTCAGCTTATCTTAATTATTGAATTTCATGGAAACATTAATAAAACTTATCATACAATTCTCGTGTCACAATGTTCGTTCCTGTGCTCCTCCGAAACGGCTTTACCGATTTTCATGAAATTTTGTAAGTAGGTTGGTAGGTAGGTAGGTAGACAGTATCAAGTGCTAAGCCTGACGATCCTGACAAACCTGTCTGGCTTCCTTCAAATTCATCACTCTTTTCGAACAAACAGGCCGGTTTCGGATACTCTTGAAACCACCCTCGGATAATATCCCTGCGATCTGATCGTGGAATGTCAATCTTAGTCTCTCCGGGTATCTACATTCATCCAAATTCGCATTTGTCAATATTTCATCTGTTATTCTTTCCACATGACCAACACTTTCTTTCAATTCCGCTCGTTCTTGTATCTCACTGTTACAAATGCGATCAGCGAGCATAACACCGTAGGTTTTCCGTAGCACTTTCATTTCAACAGTATTTTTTCCACTTTCATGCTTTTTCTGACATACCCAACTCTCGCTTTTATACAACAACGTTGAGGTAGGCACAGAATTGTACAGTGTACATTATACGAACTTGCACTTCCCAGAATGAATGCTTCCAGGAACAAATTACTATATCGTGTATTTCTTTATGTTTGATATTTTCCATCGTCGGCGCTTGGTAATACTTCCAAATATTCATATTTTTAAATGAAGAAACACTTGTATTGTTTAACGTATCACTTATAATTTATTATTTTATAAATAGCGAAACCGGCAGGCTATTTATAAAACAATAAATTATAAGTGATACGTAAGACAGTACAAGTGTTTTGTTCATTTAAAAATATGTGTATTTCTTTGCTAAGTCTGACTATATGAACTTGTTGAGTGAGGAGGCCAACGCTTCACCTAACACCCTGACGACTTTCTATGATAACTTGTAACTAATTTTAAATAAGTTTAAATCTAATTTTCACAAGTCGTGTAACTTGATGCTAAATTATACTTTTATTTAATTATAATTAGTGATGGCAGATGCTAATAACCATGTCAAAAACAAAAAAAAATTATGGAAAAGTATTCCTCATCAGCTTTATCATGTGACGTCATGTTGTTGATTAATGTTGACCCTTAAAAGTAGTGGATTAGGATAGGATATAATTAGGAAATGCAGTTCGCACGCTATGAATTCTGAATGATCTAAGTAATCAGTTATTTTCTCACAATTATTTCCTAGAGCCTTACGTGGTCAGCTGTCACGGCCGCCATGCAGTCTAGTGCCTTTTACAGATGTATTAGTTAAAATTGTTTGTAGTTCCGCATTATTATTGTTAACTAGTTTAATAACTTTAAAATTTATTCTGTTTACGCTAATTATGTTTTTTATGTGATCTTCGTTACACCAGGTAACCACCTCAGCATATCCATATCCCTGGCAAGCACCATCTCCTTACACAATTTGAGTAAAAGCCTTGCTCATACACAAAAAGCGGCCAAGAGTTTAGTTCTAAGTATTGGAATCCCCAACATTTATAGTTTTCTTTTTCTATTTTCGTCAAAGAATATATCGAACTTCAAAGTTTCCAAAGTATAGTGATTATTGTTAGTATTTAATATCCCCGAAGGGGTAAGCAGAGGCACAACCAGGGCACCCACGACTAGCCGAAGACACTAAGTCCCACAATGTGATAGGTGGCAAGCCTATCGCCAACCGGGAACATATCCAATCGCGAGCAACATTTTTTTTTATAGAAAATTGGACATGCCACATTTGCTTTTTGTTGCCCGACCCGGGATTCGAACCCGGGGACCTCATGAAGTCAAGTCCAACACTGGGACCGCTAGACTACAGAGCCCAATTCCAATATGTTGTTATCGTGTTCCGAGTTGGAGATAGGTATATCAGCCGGTAGTATTACTGAGTGACTTAAAATGCCAGCAGTGAGATAGTGATGTACCAATAGTGTCAATGGTATTTACCACTGATTGGTATTCATATTTTATACATTACTTACTTTTATTTACCATTAAAGGCGCCTCTGTGGTCTAGCGGTCCGGGTGTTGGACTTGACTGCATGAGGTCCTGGGTTCGAATCCCGGGTCGGCCAACATAAAGAAAATTGGATTTTTCCAAATTTCTAATTAAAAAAAAATGTTGGTCGGGATTGGAAATGTGCCCGGTTGGCGATAGGCTTGCCACCTATCACATTGTGGGACTTAGTGTCTTCGGCTAGTCGTGGGTGCCTTGGTTGTACCTCTGCCTACCTCTTCGGGGATATGGGCGTGAAAATATTTTTTAAAGGCGCCGTTCAAAATTTGTATACAAATAATTATTTTTGTAGACACGCGTGCTGCAAACAACTGGCAAAAGCGAAGGAAAGTTTCCTGCTAGTTGTCTATTTGTATTGTATGTGTATTTGTAAAACAACATCACCATTTGTTTAAAACAAATGCTGGAATTTTAGGAAGTTCACATTTTAGAAATAGTAAGAAGTTGCATGTGCCTAGTCAAAAACTTAATATTTATAAAAAGAATGTGTACTGTATATCAATTCGCATATATATCAAAATTCCTGATAGTCTTAAATCATTGCCTTTAAAAAGGTTTCATAAGAAGCTATTTGACTTGTTGTTAGATAAAGCTTACTATAGTGTAAACGACTTTTTTGCAGAAAAGTTTAATAGGTAATTTCCTAAAACTGATTTCATACCATAACAAAATATATTAATAATTATAATATAATATTATAAAAATTAATATATTATGTTATATATTATTGGTTGCCTGGGAGCTTGTTTCGCCGTTTCTTCTCCTGACTAGCTAGGCTTGAAAACGGCATCAGCTACCAAGCTGGTGGTGTTTAGGGTTAAACATATATTTTAAAATTTTGTTCAAATATTAACACATAATATTTTATAAATCTTAATAACAAATTTGTATAATTTTAAAGATATTTGCATACCACAACGTGTTAGAATATATTGGTATTTACAAATATCTTTTAACACACATTTTCACAAATAAATAAATTTTATTTTTCAAATAATTAAAAAAGTTACAAATATAAATTGTTGGCTTAAAAGTTAAAGTGTATGTAATTAAATAATTTTTTTTATACATATTAAAATATTTTCACACCAAAATATGGTAGAATCAACATGATATACTTAAATATTCTTGTAACATCTCATTTACACATTTTCTGCAAATAAATATTTTTTTTCTTTCTTTCTATCTTACAATACAAAAACGTGGCATGTACGTTTCTATTCAGGAATGTTTGTATTCTTTATTTAATCCATTACAGAAAATGTGTTTTAATTTAAAACAGAATCTTCTCTATCTTTTCCATCTCGTAACATTAACTTAGAACAGAATGCAGGACGATGCCCTAACTGGGTGCAATGGGGTGTACTCCGGTAAATTGTCTTAAGAGTGCAAAGACGCTTTGCTGACGGCGAGTTACTATTAAATACTAGTGATGGGACTATACACTAATAAATTTTATATCGATATAATTTTGAATTTTTAAGTTACTTAAGCGAAGGGGTGGACACTGGGTGTTTTCGGTGCGAGCATGACATAGCTCCTGTGACTACAAAGGAAACCATAAGTCACATAAAAAAGTGACTGCGATAGGGACCCCAAATCAACGTACACCGTATCAGTAAATCGTCAGTTTTTTTTATGATGTTGGAAGGCAAACAAGCAGGCGTATCTCCTGATGGTAAGTAATTCAAGCCGCCTAAAGACATCAAAGGTGGTAATTGTACGTTAGCAGGAAGGTAGATGGGATATTCTGCAAAAATTGCTAGTTGTATCATAATATCGTTAACCTTGAAATTATGAATCAAGTTATGACCATTATAAATGTAAATTTCACCTATAATGAACTCATTTAGTAGGTATTCAGTACAGTGTATTTATAAAACATAACTACTCTCGTTAACGGTAAAGATAGGTATTAAAAATTTCGCCACAAGACTTGAATCCTTAGCAGCTCAAATGGTTAGAGCATTCGTCGGCTTGAGAATAAAAGTTACAGATTCAAATCCTGTCTGTGGCGAAGCTTTTCTTTCTTTAAATTTTATAGAGTTTTTTTCTAAGCACAGGGCAATTGCCAAAATAAAAAACATTTCTTAATTTAATTACATTTTTTAAAAAGCAAAATCTTTTAAATTGTGAAAGTCAGCTGTCATTTTCATATTTTTAAGACAATTTACACGATAAGATATTACTGATAAAATATATTTAAAAGATAAGTAACGTTTTAGAAACCTGTAACAGATATTTTTTTATTTACTCTGAAGTCTAAGTAAGTTATGTACTGTGTTTATGTATGTTTTGTTGATAGTTGCCACAGACACACAGACACAATTGAAGAAATTAAAATGGGACGGTGATTTTCTGAAATTGTTATGTTACAAAAGGAGGCCGCAAAAAGAGAACGAGGCTGATCTTACACGTTAACGAAGACGTTGAATTGACACTAAGTAACCGAGATCTTCCAACAGATCTAGGTACAAAAACAAAAAGGATCATGGGTACTGTTAATATGGGATAGTGCAAAAAGTAGTAGTAGAAGTGCGTTTGAGGCGCAAATCCAGGAGTCCTTAACTGATAACACTTATCTTTCGAAAATTTCTTAATCTTAAAAATACCTAACGATTTAGATTTTAGAGATTTTTCATTATGATTAGGTATAAGGTTGTGATCTCACAAGATTATGACAATTTGAAATATTATCTACTCTCACATACAAAGTCACGGTACGCATACACTAACGGCCTTAGTAATAAAAAAAATACGGTAGTGTATACAAGATGTATAAACAATGAATAAGAAAAATGTTACTTATAATAAAATTAACACATAGAATGTATACATGAACTAAAAGAGGCTGTAATGTTCATCATCATTACAAATTTACGCAAGCTTTACACTAGCCGACTCCTTTGTTTAGGGGTAATGTAAGGCTGAAAATGGCGGATTTAATTGTATACAGATGTTGCTTGCTACTGCTAAGGATCAAATCATGTGTCAAAATTTCTGTTTTTAGTCCTCTCGGTTATAGTCTTTTAAGCCTTTAACTATGTTATGACCTGCTTGGTAAAAAAGGAAATGATATTTTTCTTTTCAACGGCCCTTGACCAATACGGGTTGCTATTTGAGTTCTTACTTCTTTATCTACGATAGATTATTTACCACAACCTGTTTGCTTGCGACTTCGTCAGCATAAAATAGTTATGACTTTCATAAAAAAAAATCGTAACCTATTACAGTCCTTTTGAGTTGATATTTAAAAAATGAGATATGTGTGAACTCGGATCTGTAGCAATTTGAATATCAAATTTTATCAAAATCGTTTCAGCAGCTTAACAGTAGAAGAGCAACATAAAGAGAGACAGATTTTCGTTTTTATAATATTAATATTAATTATTTAAGATGTTTTACTATGCTATTAAATATGCCAATCATAAATAGAAGGTAAACTTAAAAACCTAAAACCTAAAACATATTAAAAAAGGTTTTTTACATATTATGAACTTTGATTAAAAAAAACAAATAATTTGTGTGTGGTACAAATTGTCAAACATCAAAATATATTGATCTGTGATCACTAGCGTTCTAAAATCAATTAGGTCACGATAAAGACATGCATGAAAAATATTTTAATAATAACTAAATAATACAAAACAAATATTATCATAATGTTTTCTAGAAATAACTAATAAATAATTAACAAAACGTTGTTAGAAATTGTTTTATTCGTCCTTATATTATTTTTAAAATGACATATGAACACGTCAAATAGTTTTCAAATCGATTTGACAAGAGTTATGACGTAATCTAGTTATACTACATCAATAGTTACACAGACCCCAGAAAAAGTTGATTAGTAGAGATACAGCTTATGCGTTGTGTAAATCTTATTCATTCTTAATACGCAGTTTAACTATTGACTTCGTAAACGCTTGTGCAACATTTTTATTAGTAAGGGTGTAGGTAAATAAATAGGTATGATATACAATTTCCTAGTGTAGGCTAATGGAAAGAGAAATAAATATGAATTGAAAAAAGTCTTTTGAAAATGTTATATCGATATCACCCGCGGTTGAATGGTGCATCACTAGTCTAGTATCGCCGTCTCTCAAACTTAACGCATTACCCCAACTGCATTCACCTTTAGACTAAAACTTACCTCGTAATGTTACACCCAACGTGTATAATTACGTTCTTTTACAACTTGCATAAAAAGTACTTTATGCTTTTAACAGCGATTCGTGTTCAGAACGCGATTAAATTCTCAAGACGTTTAAATATGGTATATTATGGCGAGGGTGAAAAGTTTAGGTGTACAAATTTAGTGGTAGTACGATAGAAGTATGTTAGTTTTAGTTTATGCTCTATTCAGTTTTTGTACATGCTCTTTTCTAAAAGTATTATTGCTCAGTAAGTGGGAGAAGTAAAAGTGTTAATAATTTAGTGATAGTATGCTAGAAGCGAGTTATTTTAAGTTTTTATGTTTTACTTTTCTTTGAGATATCATAAGGAATTAAACATGCAAAATTTTCAGTATTTTCACATTTATTATACTCACTTGCATACATATCTACACGCTAAGTCGCTGACTTAGTAGACGGATAGTATCGGGTACCAAATGTCACAATCTTTGAGAATCTGACTAGCTTCTTCCAAATTCATTACTATTTTCATTTCATATAAACAAGCCAGTTTCGGTGACTCTTGACGTCATCCTTAGTATCCTGCGAGTCCGAATCGCACTTAGCAGCTTTATTATTTAGTTACTACCGTTATTTCTTTAATTGTTTCATTAGGTACCCTACAAACACTGTGATCTGGAAAAAATACGGGACAGTATGTGAAGCACATAGGTACCACAAATAAAAAAAATAACCTTTAATAAGTGGGATGAAAAGTATCCTATAACCCTTCTAAAAACATAAAGCATCGATACTAAAAACATTAGGTCGTGATACAGACACACAGACAAACATTCTAAAATATTATAAAAATTTGTGCAGCTGCCCTTTTACAGCCACATGTATCACATATCACAATGTACAGAATTGACTCCTCTACAGTTTTATTGTAAATATATATAGATAATACTAGCTTCTTGCGCGCGACTTGTTCAGCGTGGAATGGCTACGATTTTTATACAATACATACCTTTTTACCAAAATTTCGTGGTCGGAGGAGTATGAAATTTGGCGTGCTTTTGGTTCATGTGTAGGAGAAGTTTGGAACGCTAACATTTTTAAACAATAATGCTTTTAAAGTACATTCAATCAAAAAATAAAACATTAGTCCGGTGAAGTTGTAAAAACCGAGAGGCTATAGCAACATATTAGTCATCTGAAAAAAAAACAAATATATTGATGATAACGATAAAAGATCACACATGGCTCACAAACTATATTCTTAAAGTTTGGAAACAAAGTCTTGATAAATGAAGATCAAAAGATATAAAATTTATTATGGTCGAATTTCAATCAACAGGCGACCACTAGTTACCATAGTTATTTCAAGTTTCAGCGTTTTATTATTAAGACTTTTGATTTAATGAAAATGTTGGATGTTTCATTAAATAAATTATATTTGACTGAATGCAAATGATTCTGCTAGATATTTCATTCTCCTGTGTTTTGCCATATGCCATAGTCACCATTCGTTTGCGTACCAAATTTAGAAATATTATTTGACTAAGAAATTCAAAACAACGAATTTTATAAATTTATATATTAGGTACTAAAGTCGCGAAAAACGATTGAAAGCCATGTTTATAAAAGAAGAAGAAGATTAGGTACTGCTGTCATTT
Organism: Calephelis virginiensis; assembly: GCA_002245475.1. Taxonomy (NCBI): domain Eukaryota; kingdom Metazoa; phylum Arthropoda; class Insecta; order Lepidoptera; family Riodinidae; genus Calephelis; species Calephelis virginiensis. Next base: position 274,783 of record NJDC01005053.1, read on the forward strand.
TATGCCCGCACGTTTGAAAACCTCTGATAAAAAGAGATAACCGCAGCTTATAGACACAATAGATGTTGTTGGTACGTCACTGTCCTGTGGCTGGGGTGTTAGGCGAATTGTGCAAGTCTAATGGCTACCTTCCGGACTGATACATGACATAATGTCACTACGGCAGCAGGAATAGATAGCCTTACACGGGCAAGTTCCTACAAATTGTATAACCCGTTTCGCCTCCGCTCACCTCTTACGAATTGCCAGACAGCACGGCAGATGGTCTATTCTACAAGAAGGACCCGGACAAACAGGGGATATATAAATAATATGTTCAACGTTTAGGCCTAATTTAAGAGGGCATTTAAATAATATTCAAGCCGCAGATCTGATTTCAGATTGTGTTACATTCGACCACATAAAATGAAAAAAATGATAGTTGTTAACACCGACACCAAATTTTGATAATAATGAAACAAAAAAAACTGAAAACTTTATTACATTTGCAAGATGGTTGAAAAATAATATATGGCTTTTTTGTTAATTTTTTGTTTTATTTGGTTAACTACATTTTTAGGATTTTTATTTAGATATTTTTTTTACGTATTGAAGATGATAATCTCACATTGTCTTATTCTAACTTGAACCTGAAATGCCTTCAACTAATCAATTAACCAACTAACTAAAGGAATATGTAAAATGTTCTTGCTGCGCTCGATGAGGGTACAGTTCGTATTAAAAAATGCTACAAAACTGATTCCCTTTAACCGCGTTACGGGCGCTTTATGTTTTTTTAAATAGAACGGTAACTCGACCAAATACACAAATACTTAAGCTCATTACAAACATGATTCATGATGTAGTCGAATTTGCCAACCATCTGTCATAAATATTTTAAGATTAGTGAACAGAAAGACCGCCTTAAACTGGTTTAGGAAATTTCCAAATAAACTTATTCGCTTGTCTAAATTCGTGCAAATCCATCAGCTAATAATACAATACCCAATCATGGCTGTGTCTAGTTGGAAACTGATTTAGATCTTAATATAACCCCGTATTATCTCGGTAAGCCCAGCGACAGTAGGATTTTCAAACAGAATGGTAATTTTACTGACGCAGATAGAGTGGATAGCGCTGGTTAATATAATGGATCTGACACACGTTTCGCAGATGCATCTAAGGCTGCTTATACAGTTGCGACTGTCAACGAAACATTTAGATATTCATATTTGCACGCTCATCAAATTGCGTCCAAAATGTCTGAATCGGCTTTAATTCGGAATTAGGCTTAATTTATGCATGTAGACAGTAGACGAACGGCTCCAATTCAATACTATAAAATGTAGCAATGAATGAGTATTTGATATACGAGTTTGAATGAGACTAAATCTTAGCAAACATTAACTAAATTACAGGCCGAAAATTTTGTACAAAATTTAAATTAACTAAGTCAATAAACATTGTCTTCATTAATAGTACCTACGAAAACTTAGTTATCAAGAATTGACGAATTTTAGTTAAGAAGACATCTGCTTTGTGTAACCATCGTTTTATAAAGAATGGGTTAAATTTAAAATACACATAGGTATTTCTACAATATAGTATACTAAAACATTAACATAAGAAAATAAGGCAGTTATCAGATGTCGACACTGCTAGAATTGTGTATTTTAGTTATTTCCACAGCATCATGTCTTATGGCATTCTTCTCTGGGGAAGCTCGGCCGAGGTAAACACAATATTTGTCTTGCAAAAGAGGGCTATACGGGCAATTTATAATTTAGGCCCAAGATTTTCCCCCAGGGAAAAGTTTAAAAAAAGTAAAAAATCTAACGGTGACTTCACAATATATTTTTGAAAACTTGATATATGTCTATAAAAATATAAGTTT
>NJDC01005055.1:0-13302 GCA_002245475.1 Calephelis virginiensis
TCCCCGGATCGGGCTATAAAAAATGTGTATATCAATTTTCTAAAAAAATAAAGTTGATTGGATAGAGCCCAGTCGGCGATAGGCTTGCTACCTATCACATTGTGGGACTTAGTGGCTTCAGCTAAACGTGGGTTCCATGTTTGTGCCTCTGCCTGCCTCTTCGGATATATGGGCGTGAAGATACATACTTACTTTTTTTTCGTGTAAAAAAATCGTGTTATTTACACTAGGTATTTGTAACTCAAAAACAACAACTCCGGTTGAACTGAAAATTAACGAGAAGGTAGATTACAACGAGGAGAAGAATATGTGGTACTTTTGTACCCCTTTCAATGCGTAGAAACCAGGAAAACCACTCTTTAATTTTTCATATTTTAACTGAACGATTAGAACGCAGTTCGAAGAAAGAGCTAGTTAAATATAATCTGCCCAGAGATAACCAAATTAAGTAGTAATTACAATTTCCGCGAATGTTGATAATAAACGAGATTATGTAATGAATTGAAATATAGCTCGCAGTCAAAGCAGGGTTTTAGATATTGAAATGAAAATAATTTACCGAGTATGTTGAAGTTGTTACAAATATCTTATCTCACACACATATTCAACCACATTGTTTTGTGAAAGGATTTATTGCTGACGCTTCGTGCATGTTCGTAACTTAATTTTCGTAACTGGTTACGCACAAAGAATTTTTTTCGTTCTTTTGTAACCAGTTACTAAACAAGAAGTTTTTTTTTTCATTTTCATAACCAGAACTCCTTGTCACTTATGGTCTCCTAGTACTTTTTCCGAATAATTATTTTATGACGTATATTATTTATCTTCAAATTTGATCAGTTCGCACTTCAATTTAATATTATAATAATTTGAGCTAAATTTATTCTAAAGTTAAAAATGGAAAATAGTTAAAGATTTTCTATAATAGCGTGGACGAAGCGATTGCTGATATACACTTTTTTTGTCTTGTCAATAACTTCTCCACATCCGTATACTTGAAGAAGTAACCAGACCACTGTTAGGCTGCAAACCCATCGAAAATCGGTCAGTATCGGTTTGGTTGTAGTTTGATGTCTCGGTTGGTGCTAAGTACTTTCTTAGCTTAACCGAACAGTATTAACATTTATGGTGTCTACAGACCACGATTACGGACAGTAGTTTATTGTAAATGATACTGACATACACAAACACGTAGATACCAAAAAAAATACTACACATACCCAGACCCAAAAATGCAGTCATGTATGCCCGGCCTCAAAATCGAACTTGCTGTTAGTCGAAGACGCTACACGTGTACGCTAACTCCTTGAGTGACGAGGCTATAAAAGTACAAGAACACAGTCGCAAGGTTTCACTTTTTATTGCATTAAATTATAGAACATTGCCTAAAATCCGTACCAGTCACGTACAAATCACTAAATGCACATTGCACATAGTTAATTGTCGCGTTAATTAAATAGGCAGCTGCAAGTTGGTAATTGAACTCTGTGACAAATTGGTTGAACCAGAGTTGGCAGTACAACACTAGAATAATTTTCGTGTTATTAGAGTTTATATTTAAATAATAACCAAGCACTTTATTGTTTTTATAAGCTATATTTACATATCTTTACGCTAAGTCCCTTACGGGGTAGGCAGAGAGTATAGAATGGCAAACCTCACTATCCCGATAAACCTGTCCGGCTTCCATCACATTCATTACACTTTTCATATTAGGAGGTTTCGGAGACTCTTGACACCATTCTCGGGTAATATTCGAGTGATCTGATCATGTAATATCGTCCTTGGTCTCCCCGGTTACATGCATCCATCCACATTCGCATTGTATATCTGCTTTGTCAATCTTTCATCTGTCATTATTTCTACATGACCGTACGCTATATTTCTTACAAAAATTAACTGAGAAGACGATCTGTCTTCAGCCATACAGTAAAAGGCTAGCAAAGGTTAAATTAAATTGGTCACCCACAAGGCCACATGATAGTTCATGTTTCGGTGCGGAGGATAAGGTAGCTGGTAGCATTGCAGAAAAGTCTTAATATTTCTGCCATTTCAAAATCTATGGTGTCTATACGCTGCGGTTATCTGCTAATATTAGGGGAGTCGCATGCTTATTAGTTGCGTTTTGCTATAAAAAATAGTATAATTTGTTGTACTGTTCGGCACAAAATAAGACTTTTGAATTAAATGAATAGGAAGCTTAACTCAAAAGCGATGGAAGGACTGTGTAGCCCATATGTTGAAAACCAAAGATAAAATTTGTCAACGGGTCGCAAACACGTATACTTTATATAGCAGATACTCATATTTCATAGATGAATCGAATACAAAAAAACCTTCCTATGAAAATAATTGTACAGAAAATGTCTAAGTTATAATAACCAATAATGGTTCACGAATAACCTAACACAATATGCACACCGTTAATTATGTTCATGAATAGAAAAATAAAAAGTACATTCCTTCTTGAAAAAACACCGTGGAAGCGCGAAATAAATTTAAGGCGCGTTTATACCGCGGACAATAACTAGTTTGACATTTATATTTGGCACAACATCGGTAATAATATGAAAGTACAGATGATTCACTAAAAATTGGAACTCTATGCTTAATGTTTGTGGCAAAGTTTGAAAAATGCATAAATGTCAATCAAAAAATATACTTTAAGGTATTCTAGATGGTTGTAAACATTGGTTTACATCCATCTAGGCCGCAGATTTTAATCAGTTTAAATAATAATTATTCAACTTTCGCTAGGTACTCGTTACTACTAAAACGTGGCAGGTACCGCTTCTCGATTTTCCTTGATCTGGCCAGGCGTGTACGATATACGCTGACAACCCTCCCTCGAGCTGACGAAAAAACCCTATACACAAGATTGCCATCGGTGATGTGGTGGACTATCGTAAATCTCTGCTCAGAAGCTTACTTCGAGACGAAAAACCCAGGAGAACACCTTCCGTTTTCGCTCTACCTGAGAGGACAGAACCGTCGACAGTACAGACTCAACTCCGTGTTTGCCTCTCCTATATAATCTAGTGAAGATATGGACCAGACGTACAATAGACCAATGCCTCTTTACCTGCCAACTCTTAAAAAGCGAACAATCGGTCATTAGTAAGCAGACCAGGGAAAAGATTGCTGTTCAGTTCAATTTCTGTGTTGATATCTACCACCATACTTTGTTCTGCCACCATAACGACATTGCCGGTATGGAGGATAGAGTAACCGGGGTAGACTTACACTTAACACACCAATTGCAAAAACAGACGAACCTGTCACATCTATGGTGTCTTTAAGCCTGCAATGACAAAAGCCTTTGCTTTACAAAAACGTTACAAAAAACAAAAACAAAACTTGATAAATCCTTTCAGTCTATTCAAAAAATTCGTTATTATTTTCATGGCTGCGATAATTTAAATCAAAACACTGGCAATGTTTTTGAAATGAATTTACTTTCAAGCATATTTTCATAAACATTTTACAGAAACAATTCTATAAATATAAATTCAATTTGTAAAAAATGAAATGGCTTTTCATGAACGTTTCTTGGAAATTTAATTTGTAACTATATTTTATTTGAATGGAAAGAGTGGTATTGCTATTGAAAAATGCTCTTGGTGTTTGACAAAAACAACGAAATTCGAAGAAAAGAAATATTATTTGTTTGTCGTTTCAAATACCTGTGAACATTTCTTCTGAAAACGTAAACTGAATTAAATCAAACATTGTGTATGTATTTGACAAATATTGTGTACTATCACCTTATAGCAAAACTTAACGTTTGAGACCTTAACACTGACCATAGCAATTGCTACAACGCGTGTATAAACTCGTGCCAATAGCTAATATATAGAATATACCTACATACGCCTGTCCTATTCGTAGGATATTATAATAAGCGGAGATATGCAGGTTATTCATTCTAAACTGCAACAGGACGTTGTTGGCAGTTTAAAAAACAAAAATATTTTTTTAATCCCACCTCTGTTATAATAGCTCAGAATTTGTAACAGCGAAATTAATTTTAATTCAGTTTATAATTGGTAAGCCGCAAAATGAAACAATTACTATTTTATTCGTATAGAGCTCATTGAAACACACTATTGTGATTTTGTGATACATAATTTCCTTCATTGAATTACATTGTTCGTAACAACAGTTAGAGATAGAGATAACGGTAGAGATAAAGATAGGGATAGAAACAGGGATAATAGAGGTACAGATAAAGGTGGAGGTAGAGGTAGAGGAAGCGTACGAGGTAGAAGGAGAGGTAGAGGTAGAGATAGAGATTGATGCATAGGCAGAGGTAGAGATAGAGAAAATAATAGCATTAAAGCAAGGAAACACACAACTTCTAAAGACTGATGTAGACACTCGAATAAAATTCAGCATTGTTTTATAGTTTGTTAAATATTTAAATTTCATTTCATATTAATCTGACAATAGTGTCAAATATTTAAAAGCAAATTATTTAAAATTATCACAGAAACAGTTTAGGCACCTCTGTTAAACACAAAAATGGGCTCACTGTTAGTATACCTGATACAATAGACGAGTCGCACTTTGAAGACGAATCTAATCACACCTCATCAAAATGCTTTAACGCATTCAGTGTGTGGTAGCAAACATATAAATCTAAATACAAATGTAACCGTCCTTCTGAAGAATTCAGCTGAAAAAAACAAATGCAAAAGTTTTACTTAGAAATTGAAATTTGACACTTATCACGATTGGAAATTACGTACCACGAGGACAGCGCTAAACCAATAAGCTAGATTAAACCATCTGTGTCTACGGAAAATCTGTGCAAGCGGAAATAAGATACTGGAATTTATACGGCGAGTAGGGTTGCCACCTTTTTAACCATTTCAAGAAGGAGGAGGTTATCAATTATTCGCCAGTACTATTGCTTTTTTGTTTTAGTGACCCGAATGCTTAACTAATGAAATATAAAATTTAATGGTCCTTTAAGGTAATTTGTGATTTAGATGAGGTCCAATATAAGTATGACTAAGATGCGACTATCGGTGTTGCACTCACCGACCGAATTCGTAATGTGATTCGTAGTGTAATCTGAGGAAGAATGAGGGTGAAGAAAGTGTTGATGTAAAATGAAAAATTGGATCGGAAAGAGTGGCAGATGAAAGATTAAAAAACAGACATACGATGTAAATGTGGTTAAATCGAGGAGACCTAGGTTGACATTCCACAATCAAAACAATTGATATTTATCCGAACGTGGTGAATAAAGTCTCTGAACGTGTGTGTGCATGAAAGAGTACTGAATGTGGAGGAAGTTAGACAGATATACAAGAAACGTGATATTTAGCACTCGATACTCTCATTGGGATATGGTGTGAAGATTAGTAAGTTGTCATGTACATAGACGACGTGGTATTGGAATTGAAGTCGGTTTCTGTTTCTTCGCTAGACAATATAAAATAATTATTATGACACCTCACTAATTCATATTTTTTTAAATAATGATACATGATTGCCAAAAAAACAAAAATAGGAGGCTGTCGATTCGACGCGTGTATAGTTTTAGTTAGGCCAAGTATAACTTTTAACAAAATGGTCCGACTTGGGTCATTATTTTGTTGTTGGGTTGAATTGTATGAGTTTATGTAGTTGTAGTTTATTTATGAATAAACAATTTTGTAATACAAAAGAATAAAACAAAATATGATAGATATCATGTTTATGTCGTTAACATATTAGAACGTCATAAACAAGTAAAATTTTTCACAGTGGTGATGTTTGAGGTCCTATACATACAGTGACATAGATTGTCACTATTGAGCTATAATTTTGCAACATACATTGATATTTTACACCAAAATACTTATACTAAATATGTCTACGTCTAACTTTAATCATAGAAATTAAAGTAATTTTTTGTACTTTTTTTCCTTTTAAAGTTTAGTTATCCAAAATAACATACAATATTCATTATAAAGTACGCGTGGCAGCCCTAAAGGTAATTCGTTTAAAGCTTATTAGATCTACATATTAAATTTACATTTCCGAAGAGAGTGAACAACCTTCTCTGTTTTTTTTTATGAAATTAGCGAACAAGATTTCTTGTGAGCACTTCTTAAGGTAAACGATAACAGTTGCTAACACAGATGTCACTGATGCGAAAAGGTTATATGATCTGGTCTTAGTCTATGGGCGCTGGTACATTAGCTCCTGCCCCCTCACCACAGAATACAATAATAGCGAGCACTAAATTTATGGTCATACAGACCTGGAACAATTTATGTCCTGATTGGTCACCGTATATCCTTTTCCTTTATCATATTAGCAGTATAGTTTTAACTATTGTCTTCTGGTTCGAATAATCCAGCAATATAAAGTCGACACCCAGCTTAACTATTTTCTATAAAATATTATTTTTAATCATTATCAACAAACTTTTAAACATAATCACAAAATTAAAAATGTTCAGTAACTTTCTGCAAAACAATATCAATTGTAGCTAATAACCATTCCGATAACATCATCTGTCAAACAATAAAGTCCATTTCGAAATCGACATGTAAACGACAGAGACTCGCCAAACTTATAACACCCCTCTTTCTATCGGCGATTAAAAATAGGACTGCCAATACATGTCGATGAATCAAGCGTGTCTTTATTTTAAGTAAATCTAAACAATATCAAACAAGAAGCCTATTAAAGCGTAAATTAAAAGCAAAAATAATACCACTTAAACGTATAAATGTCAAGAAATTTCCATTGTTACATTTTAGCTCAGATTTATGTAATTAAATCTGAGCTAAAATGTAACATGACGATGATACGTGAAGGCAGGAAGCGTTGTGATTATATAATTTCCGCAAAAAGTACCCTTTTTCAACCGACGAAATTTAGAGCAATTTCTCATTCAACATATATATTTCATGTTTATTTGATTTTAAGCTTTTACCATAAGTCAAGTTTAGGTTTTTATTAGATACCCAATTTAGAAAATCCTTTCCGAAATCCGAAAGAGTAATAAACGAACAAACTGACACATTTTCGCATTTATAATATTAATATCAACAGGATGTCATCAAAATTTAATAATTTTACTCAATATGTACACGAAATTCAATAAATACGAAACAATTAAAGACTTCATCAGTTGGATAAAGTCGTAGAGGTTCATGTACATTATTAAGGGCCCATGTACGCTAAAATACGTCAGCAGTATAATGTTTTTATCGTACAAAGCAATCATGGATCTTGGTGACAAAAATACATAAGATTAACTTTAATATGCTTTATAAAACTATTATTTCCAAAACACGATTCATTTCACTTTGCTTGTTAGAAAAGAATCAAAAAGTTAACCCTTTTTTGAAAGCAAAACCCATCTGTCTACTTCAATTATGAAAATATCGACACCAGATTTAACATAAACATAGATACGTATTATACCAAAAAGATAATCGTTTCAGTTTTTATATTTTTTTCAAATTACTTTTATAGTGTCAAAAATAGTGATTTGTAGCTTAAGACGTTTACTTTAGAGCGCAATATTTCATAGTAATCATGGAACGGGGTAGTGCTTCGATTGGCTCTTCTGGCTGACTAAGTGTGGGGCCTTAAGTATAACTCACAAAACAATAGCGTACTAATTATTCTGCGCCGTTAGTCTGATTGTGATAAAACTTATACAGATTTTTCTTGATCATGTCCAAATTTTCGAAAAAGAAATAATCAAATCGATTTCGCTTTTTTTGCAAGCTGTAAACTTATTCTGTTGATAAAACTTATTTGTATTTGTATTTATTTATGTTGTAAATTTGATTGTATAAAATAAGGAAGTAATTCATTAATACTGCCTTTAAATGATATAATGGAAAACATTAGATCGCAATTATATTTTTATGAAATTTCCCGTATATTTTCGCAATTAACAGAAACATCATATTATTAGCGAGATAATATTCTGAAGCTGATTTTCCGCGGTAAATTATTTTTCTTGTAATGCTTCGCCTATTTTGTGTTTCTTTTACGCATTCTGATTCTAATTAGTTTCGACTTTTGTTTTCTTTGTTGTGTTACAACAATGCTTTTACCTAATTAATTTAAAAATGAGTAAAATTTTATTAGTAGTATAGTAGATTTATGTATACCAAACTTATACCAAGATAAATTTTGACCAAATGCATCGATCATGACTTTTCAGTGATCGTGTCAATCATCAGCTATCATTTGGTGATACAATATCCAACAGGTTGTCAAAACAAGCATTTTTCATTCGGAAATATTTTTTATACTTTGTTATTATTTTTGTCCTTGTCCTCTTTAAGATTCTGGATGCTTGTCAGCTTACAAGTTGAAATAGCAGTGTATATTTATCTCCTTTTTACAGCCATTGTTTCACCAACCGCTTTAGTTCAATAATAACATTAGAATCAAAATAATTTAGCCTTTTCTTTTACAAATATTTTAAATATCACCACTGTAGTCTAGCGGTCCAGGTGTTGGACTTGACTTCATGAGGTTCCGGGTTCAATTCCGGGGTTGGGCAACAAAAAGAAAATGTGGTTTTTCCAATTTTCTTATCGAGATTGGATACGTGTCCGGTTGTTGATAGGCTTGCCATTCATCACATTGTGGGGCTTAGTGTCTTCGGCTAGTTATTTTGGTTCCCCATTCTTGTGCCACTACATATTTCCTCAATTATATGGGCGTGAAGATACTTTTAAAATACTTTGCTTCAAAAAGTGCCCTTCTCTGTGAACTTTCGGTATGACTAACCATCGGTAACGCCTTAGCGTATCTTTATTAAGACATTATTTAGCAAATATTCAAAAATCATGACTGATAGAATTGACTAGCCCCTAAATGACTGTATAAGCGGATCATAACATGACTCTGCTGTGAGTTTTACCACAACCATTAAAGTGACTAACAGATATTTTCGGACTCTATTTGTGATCTGGTCGCGGAGGTGGGAGGTGGGAACTTAGATAGGGTTGTCACATGTAAAGAACGTGACAATTTATATCGTTTCACGAGCTCTTCCTTTATTCGTGTTCTGGTCGCGGAGGTGAGTGGTGGGAACGTCAGTTAGGCTTGTTACATTCTGTGTCGTTTGGAGGATTATTTGCCACAACAGTTACACTGTTTACGCGGAATTAGCAAAATAAAGGTTTATTTTACATCTGACTAACAGATAACGGTAATTGGTTAGTCACTTCAATAAAAACTGTATAGGGGTAATCGGTATTTATATGCAAATATTTTATTAACCATCATTCTAATTTAATTCAGTGAATGTGGTAAAACTGACCGCAAAACCTATTGTCTCATGGCCTGCTAATGAAATCCACGCAGACGTAAATTTCCCCGTTTTGGTCCGGGCTTCTTTGCAAAATAGACCATCCTGCCAGGCAGCTCGTAAAAGGCGAACATAGGCTTACCGTCACTAACACCGTGACATCTGACTAGGTGGTAGAGTTTCGCAGCGACTCGCTCGGATTGGTACCACCGCCTTACCTATTCCTGCCACCATAACGTCAAATGCTTGCCGTTGACGTGTTCTAATTCGGAGGGTTTGGTAGCCGGTAAACTTACTTTTGCTCTAGGCCTAACATCCCGGCCTCAGGTTGGCAACGCACCATTGCCATCTCTCTAGGCGGCGCGAATGTCTTACCATCAGGAAATCCGTCTGCTTGTTTGCCTTCCACTATCATAAAAAAATGTCACATCTATTATTCAGATTTTTGTCATTCAGGGAACCCTAACCCTAATTAGAGGGTTCCACATTGAGACACTCGAACGGACAGCCGTTATTATATATAACGCGCAACACTCGACTGGGGAAATATTAGCCGCGGGCGACTGTTGGCTTATATTGAAAATGACAAGCAGGAAATTATTCTATCAGATTCAGTTAACAGCTTATTCCATGTTCTAACTATTAATTTGATGAAGTATATTTGCTAAAACATAACTAAAAAACCTTTACTAACTATTCATCGGGAATCCTTTTATCTATTAGCAAAAATCGTATGGAAATCCCCTAAGTGGTTTTTAAGTTTATCGTGAACAGGACTTCTTTTGTTGACGTGACAACGTTTTCTAATTCGATAGAGCCGGCCGCACGCACCAAAAAACATGACTCATTTGGCGTTGCCTCGCTCTGAGGCGTACCATTTAAGGCTTGAAGTGCAAGCGAGAGCGTGGAAGGAGCAAAAAAGAGACACAATCAGCCTCCGTTCATATGACGTTCTACTATAGTCAGTAAACCAATTATTTAGTTTTAGGCACAAGCATTAGCATTTACCATTAGACAAGTACAAATTTCCAGTTATCAGTTTGAACGTAGTCGAGTCAAAGAAAGTCTTGTCAAGTTCATTTGATGATGACGATGAAGTACAAGATACACTAATTGCTTCATGATTATTCCATTTGTGCATTTTTACTGGACGAAATTGTACAAAATGCCACGAAAATCGACTAATTTCACTCAAAATTAACACAGAATATTATCCAAAGAAGTGATAAATAAAAATATAAACTCTGTAACTTTTAAGGTAAAGAGAAATTGTAAATTTATAAAAGAAAATCATATAACGAATACAGTTGAAAAGATTTTAGATTTAAAAGAATTTTTCTGTTACAAATGAATCGAACTTTGCTATTCTATCTTTTGAATAGTGTTTTATAATAGCTGTGATTAAACTGTCGAAATACGTTCTTTGTTACGTCAGACTTATTTTGCAATTGTAATAGTTTGATTCTTAATTTCCAAAAGATGATTTGTAAGTGTTTTATATTGTTGGATAACTTAGATAGATTCTTAAACAGGTGTACTTTGATAAACCGTTACATTATTTAAAAAAATGGCGCTCAAAGTACACGTTGTCTACTTTGAGCCGTATTAACCGTCAACTCTATTTAACTTTATATTATGAATAAGTTTAATTATAATATAATGTAATCTATATGTTAATAAGTGTTGCCTAAACTTTGGACCCCTTTTTAGGAAATTTGCGCGGACACAGGAGCATAAAATTTGGCACACTTATAGTTTAAGTGTAGGAGAAATGCAGAACGCCCATATTTTACAATATTATTGCTAATAAAGTATATTAAATCAAGACACACAGATGGCGCACTAACTATTCAGGAAACAAAGTAGTTGGTCTTAAGAAATGAAGATGGCGTTCTTATTAACAAGGTATTAAAATTTGGATATTAAAATATTTAAATGGGCGAATATTGACCAATGGGCGACCATTAGTAATAATAAAAGTACATAATTACGGCGTCCGGTGTTGGACTTGACTTCTTGAGGTTCCGGGTTCGATCCCCAGGTAGGGTTAGTCGAGGGTACCTTGATTGTGCCTCTGTCTACTTGTTCGGGAATATGGGCGTAGAAACACTTTTTTATATTACACAAAGCAAAAAAAAAACTGACTGATAAAAAGATATCACTAATCTAGAATAATCTTAAAAGTAATAAATAAAGCGTTAAAACAAAAAAAACAGTGATTTCGTTACCACGTTGGTATTTGATAATTATTTTTTCTTAAGATAGCTAAAGACTCCGAGATGGTACCACAAATATTCATCAAAAGCTGTTCATGTCTGGCCGAATAATCACGTAATAATCATAGAAAAACATGCAATCGAATTGAAAACCTCAGTTCTTCTTCGCCTAACTACATCGACCAACCGCAAGGCTCGGGTTCGATTCCCGACGGTGGCAGGCATTTGTGTGATGAAAATTTAGATGTCTTCATCTCCGGGTCTAGGTGTGTATTAAATTTATTCTGGTATCTATTTAAGTATTTTCTTTGTATTAGTATCGTTGACTAACACCCATGACATAAACATATGATTTGCTTACTTTGGTGTTATATTCAATTTGTGCAACTTGTCCAAGGATATTTGTTTATTTATTATTTCTTTTTTGAAACGGTTAAAACCTACCTAAAAATGTTGAAATCTGTATTGATGGGAGCGGTCTTAGACAAATTAATTATAATTATCGGACCACTTAAGTTGATTAATTTGCTAGCATACATGCCTAACTGCAATGATCAACCGCGTGGATCGAGACGTTAAGCACTCGATATTCTGTGCCTAAACGTACGGGACTTGGCGTGAAGATAATTATTATAATCTACAAGAATTGCTTGCAATATTTTCAGGGCGAGATTTCAGGTGAGTCACAGTGCTAGACTCGCTTTGCATAGTTCTGTGCTTGTTCAGACGTCGTTGTAGTAAAGATATGTATGTAGAATTGCTTGATCAAGTGCAGTATTTAACAATAACTAACATGAAAATCTAGTATTATTTTAAAAAAAGTAAATCTTCACGCCGATATCCCCGAAGAAGTTGGCAGAGGCACAACCAGGGCACCCGCAGCTAGCCGGCGACCCATAATGTGAACCCATAAAACCCATGACCCATGGCAAGCCTATCACCAACCGGGCACATATCCAATCCCGAGCAATTTTTTTTTATTAGAAAATTGGAAAAACCAAATTTCCTTTTTGTTGCCTAGCTCGGGATTCAAACCCGGGACCTCATGCAGTCAAGTCCAACACCTGAACCGCCAGACCAGAGAAGCGATTAAGAGATAGTATTATTGTATTTCTATTTAATTCAGATAATCTCAAACATTATTATGTAGATAAACCAACAGCCGTAAATAACTAATAACTAAAGATTGCGAAATTCAGAAGCTCTGGTATTTACGTAAGCAGTATTTTATGTGAGGGCTTGTATGAGGTTGGAAGGTTGCCACAATAGTCTTTCGCACTGGATTTACGAGAATGCTAAGTGATTAATTTTACGATACACTAAATCTTATGAAACTTAAGTTTGCAGTCAAAAGTAAGTGACGCGCCTTTGTAGGTAAGCTTAAGCAACATATATAGTAGAGGATACTGAATAAATAATCACTCGAGCATCATGGGGACCTATTGGACTTTATCGATTAGATGGTAAATTTAAAAATTTCAATAAGCCACGGACAAAATAACGAGATATCATCAGATATAATGCATTATATAGTAACCTAATGACTCTGGTGACGGATACATGTCAATCAGACCCGTAATACAAATATGAACATACATGACTTGGTCAAATCGTCAGTATATACAAATATGTGCTTATTGGTATGCAATAAACCCACATACTTTTATCTGACATGTTCGAGTACATTTTCAAAACCAAAAACGTAGACAGGTTTTGTACTATAGAGATTTGAAACATAATAGAGGTGATCAACCATTACTACAAGGTACCTTTCATATAGTAATCTAACACATCTGGGTAACTGCA